>JAXIVH010000381.1:29734-58192 GCA_036785325.1 Urophycis tenuis
CACACACACACACACACACACACACACACACAAACACACCATCAGAAATACCAATCTTGGCTTCTGAATTGAATACATTGTGTTTATTGTGCAGTAATATGTGTCTGTTTCGTATTCATGAAAACCAACTATTGAGATGTGGAAATCAATCACTACAGTCACTCCAGAAGTGACCACACACACACACACACACACTCCCCCTCATAGCTAAAAAAAAACAAAAAAAAAAACAGCAGCCGTATGTTTTGGCTGCGTCTGCAACATATTCATAGCAAGGCTGCTGGTGCTTGTTCCACGTTTGCTATGAAATTTGAATCAAATAATACGCCAGAGTCGTGTCACAACCTAATCTATTACAGAATGGAAATGTTACGACAGCGCCTGAGCCATATACGTTCCGGAAGATAATTAAAAACAGGGAAAGGAAAAGCTTTTTTTTTTAATGGCCCGGGAAAAAAAACCCAGAGGCGGAAACCAAAACATTCACAAGGAACGCGGAGAAACGCGAGACAAATGCGCGAATACAGTAGAAAAAGGGGAAGCGACGACAAAGTTTTTGTGTCGTACCTCAGGGTGCGGAGCGGACCGGGCCGAAACGCACACACGGCCAAACGTGGGATCACGCTCGCCGAGAGAGACTAAAAATGGCATGGCTAAACCACGACCAGCGTCCCACTAGCTTCCGCCAAGAGAGTCGCTTCGCCATCAAAGCACGCGTTTGGATTCACTGTAAAAAAAAAAAAAAAAAAAGGTTGTGTCTTTTCGTTGACCTTGATGGCAAATTTCATGATTATTAAAGCCCACCCACCGAGGCTATTGAGATATTGCGCCGCTGCTCGCTTGCTTTCTTCACGTTCTGATGAATGATGCAGGATTGATGCGACCAAACATACTGATGAATGTACAATATATAAATATATATATATATATAACTGTATGTATGTACCAAAGTTAATTTTCCAGGCCATAAAATATTACTGGTAAAATGATTGATTCTGGTTGTTTATATTGTACTGATGAACGACATCATAGCTGCGGTCCACGAGTTAAAGTCTGAGTGAGTTATGGTGAGGAGAAATTACTTGAAAATGACCCCAATAGTTTTTTTCTTTATTATGATTATTATTATTATGAGGATGTGCTCAAATTAAACGCACCCCACTTTTGAATCTGATTTTGTGAAATAAAACCCCCGCGTCCTAATGCAAAATCAATTCCCTGGTAACATTAATAGGTTCATTATATTCATAAATTTTACTTTAATGATGATAGATTTGTAGCATTTTTTTTTTTTTTTTGAGAAAAGCCAAGACATATAGGCCTACGCAGAATCACAATTCTCTTCATAAAAATTTTAAAGAAGAGAACAAGAGATTGGTTTTCGGCCGTCCTCTCTAAGCAAACAAACATTACTCTGATTGCTCGGAGCGAGGTTCGCTTCGGCCTTAATACCGTCCAATCGATAACAATAAAGTTCACTTCCAATGTGTATCTACACACGAAAAAAAAGTCCAAAGACCATTATCCTAAGATTACCTTCAAAGTTGGGAGCTGAGGGCGGAGGGAATGATTTCAGCGCCAGGCAAAAGGTTGCACCGTGAACAACTCTGCTGAGCGTGATGAAATAAGCTGCTGCAATGTTAACGGCACACTCCGCACTCAAAGGAAACGCCACCGGCACGCTGCCTCAGCCCGCGTAATCAATATTTACCACACCGCAGACTCCCAGGTCGTCTTAAAACCCCCACCGCCGCGCAACCCGGGTGCTACATGCTGGAACCACCACCAGCACCGGCACCACCACCACCACCACCAGCAGCACCACCACCACCACCAGCAGCAGCACCACCAGCACCAGCACCAGCATCACCACCACCACCAGCACCACCACCACCACCAGCAGCACCACCACCACCACCAGCACCAGCACCAGCATCACCACCATCACCATCACCACCACCACCACCAGCAGCACCACCACCAGCAGCAGAACCACCACCACCAGCATCACCACCACCACCAGCACCACCAGCACCACCACCAGCAGCAGCACCACCACCACCACCACTAGCAGCAGCACCACCACCACCAGCACCAGCATCACCACCACCACCACCACCACCACCACCAGCAGCACCACCACCAGCAGCAGAACCACCACCACCAGCATTTTTTTTTTATTTTTTATTTTTTATTTATTTTTTTTAAAATTGATACACCAAGTGGAGCAGCGCTCCCAATTTCGTTGTATGCACCATCATATAATGACAATAAAGGCTTTGACTTGACTTTGACTTGACTTGACCACCACCAGCAGCACCACCACCACAACCACCATTAGCAGCAGCACCACCACCACCAGCACCAGCATCACCACCACCACCACCACCACCAGCACCACCACCACCGGCACCACCACCACCACCACCACTGGCACCACCACCACCACCAGCAACACCACCACCACCGCCAGCAGCAACACCACCACCACCAGCAGCAGCACCACCACCACCGGCACCACCACCGGCACCACCACCATCACCAGCACCACCACCACCACCACCACCAGCAGCAGCACCACCGGCACCAGCACCACAATCACCAAAACCCCCACCAGCAGCAATACCACCACCACCTTCACCGCCACCACCACCAGCGCAGCTCTACCCTCGGATCCTCCGGTGCTTAAACACGCAGATATGGGGTGAATCTCATTTAACGTAGCGTAAAGATGTTGCAACGGAGTGTTTCTTTTCCCCGTGGTTTCACTGCAGACGGTAATTTGAGACAGTTTCAAGGGATAGCTTATGTTTTTGTATCTGTTTGTTGGTGGCTTTTTTTTCTGAGGATGATTTTATTATTCAAGAACTACTAAGGCGCGTAAATTGCTATTCTGCCACACACACACACACACACACACACACACACACACGCACAAACACACACACACACACACACACACACACACACACACGCACAAACACACAAACGCACGCACACACACACACACGCACTTACTATAATTTGCCAAAACTATGATCACATTAAGATGATTCGCGAAAGGCAAAGGGCCTGAAATAATCATTAATAGTGCAACATTATCATAAGCTCTGGTGCGTTTTTACACAATTGTACACAGTTTGAATCTTATTGAGATTATAAATGCCAAGTATCCTGCCAAGTATCCCATCTTTATCACAGACACACAGCGACTGGGATATATATATATATATATATATATACAGCATATATCTGTTAAAGACAGAATATTCTAAAATATAACAGACAGATAAAACCTTGTTCTACTTATGTGTTGATAGGGCACATTTAAAGTCTGTTCATGTTCATCTAACAAATTTACCCTGAGAGATGAACGAGCACCCACCTACTCATCTTTAATAATCCACGCGACCTGAAGCTCACCTTTACCAAAAAATATACCCGCTGCATGCGTTATCATGTAGCAGCGGCCTGTGTGTGCGTGCGCGCGCGTGTGCCTGCGTGCGTGCACGCGTGTCTCTGTGTGTGCCACAATGCATGCTGGGAGGGGGACCACTCACTGAAGTCCCCGGCCAGGAAGAGGGCCTCAGCGGCCGGGGCCCACTCGTAGAACACCAGGCTGTTGTCATGACGACGCTGGACTCCGAAGGTCTCGTAGGCGCGGGTGAACTGGTCGATGCCGCCCTCCTTCTCCTCCAGGGCAGCCAGCTGCTTCCCCAGCAGGCCGTACCTATACAGAGAATATTTCACAATAACAGCATCCTGAATGGGCCGCCGCTTTGCGGAGGCGTCACAATAACAGCTTCACGGCCAGATCATACCTATACATAGATTTCACAATAAGAGCGTGATGGATAGGCCATAGCTTGACAGAGGCGTCACAATATGAGCTCAATGGCCACGCCACACGTACAGATAGATTGCACAAGGAGAGCGTTATGGATAGGCCATAGCTTTACAGAGATGTCAAAATAAGAGCTTCATACCAGACCATACCTATACATAGATTTCACAATAAGAGCGTAGGATAATAGATAGTCACAGAATACACACACACAGCGTTACGGCTAGACCATTCCTATGTTGGGATATTCCCAATAAGAGTGTAATGGGTAGACTTTACCCACGCACACATTGCATAATATACAGTAAGTGTTGTGTCTACAAAATCCATACATAGAGATTTCACAATGAGAGTGTTCTGGCTCGATTAGATAGAAGACACTAACAGGTCATAGGTTGACTGTGTAACTGTTTAAATATCAATATACCCAAAACTCATTACCCGGACACACATTCAACTTTTCTTTATTAAACATGAACACTACTTTCCAAGTTTCAATTCACTCTTTTCTGAATTGAAACTTGCACATTTTAAATGCATCTTGACTCCGGATGTCTACCGTCAAATATTCAACAATTTATGGCATTTAACCACCGGAAAGAGGGACTACTATCATGACGCAATCCGTGCAATAAGCCACCCATACAGTCCTATATTTCAGGCCTTTATCTTCTCCAGTTCTTGTAGATGCAAATGAGCAGTGCCTGCGAGTCGAGCTGAGAGCAGAAGATCTAACTATGGGCACATCCCTAAAAAGATAAACCTCTGTGTGTGTGTGTGTGTGTGTGTGTCTGTGTGTGTCTGTCTGTAACTGCAACTAAGTAAAGGGTAGACCCGCCACTTCTGCAATCTATCTCACTTAAGTTGCCATGGGGCTGGGCTGGTCTGTGGGTGAGATTCCCCCAGGATCAGTGAGTCTTTTCCAGCCAGCTGAGTTCAGTGTGCTCCCTCTGTCTCCCCCCCCCCCACCCCCACACCCCTTCCTGCTGGAGCCCAGGAGCCAGGCTCAGGCTGGCCTGTGAATGCCCTGGGGCTGTCCCTGATGAGGCTACCGATGATGGGCTGAAGAAGTAACAGCCATGGCTCTCCGCAGCTGCTCCCCATGCCGAGGAGGACGGCTTGGACCGGCTTGGACCTGCCAAGCGCCAGAACTTTTAAACGGAAGCTGGCGCTGGCGGGCCCACCCTGGGAGTGTCCTTTGTCACCATCTTGGAGGCAGTTCTGAAAGAGGGGGGGGGGGGCGGGTTGGTCCAGACCCGCTGGCTGAGTGTCTGTCAGTTATGTCCCGTCATGACAGTGGAGGTGCCATCAGGAATTGGATCATGGGCTTTGGGTTTAGTGGTGTGGTGGGAGCAGGGGGGCTGGTGGAGTCAGTGGGGGGGGGGGGGGGGGGGGGGTGCTGGTCACAGGCGGGGTGCCACTGGGTGGGGCGGGGTGGGTTGGGGTGTATGGGTGTAGGGGGGGGGGGGTCTCGTTGCGGTGTTCCCTGTGTGACTCCGCTCTCTTGATTACGGCGGAGAGACGGCGCCCACACCATCCATCATAATCACGCACTCGCGGTGCGTGTGAACCTGCTATTGATCTCCGACTCAACCGTCGCCACGCCCCCCCCCCCCGCCGCTGCCAGCCAAAAGAAACCAATCGAAGACTACTAATTTACCTGCTCGCCGTGCGGCGCGCCGCCCTGTCAGAGCGGGCCTCTTTTAGGTCCTCGGTACACGGTCGACTCCCTCACACCGTCCTCCATCGATGGTGTCACACACACACAACCCCCCCCCCCCCCCCTGCACACCCTGACAGCACATTCCAGTGCTACACTAGTGATTAGTACACCTGATCCAGCGGTATTCACCATTATCCCCACCACCACCGATCACATGGGCCCCGACGCCCGTGGTGTCTGGAAAGACATCGTCTCCAATTAAGAGAGGGACTCTCCGTTTCGCTGCCCAGGGAAAGAGAGAACGCATCTCCTCCGCTCACGACAAAGACTCATCATCGCGCCGATACCAAAAGGGTTTTACGTGGGCGTATGCGTGGTGTAATTATGATGTAGTTAATAGGGGCGGATAACGGGCATAGGGGAGCGGGGAAAATAATTGCGAGACGTGAGATTCCGTCGCTGGAGCATGTAACTCAATTTTTTTTCCCCGAGCCCTGGAGAAATGGTGCGCCGGGGGAGTCCCATCATGTATAGCGGTGAATATAGAACATTTCTGTCCATGCGCTCGTCCCTCGGCCAATGAGAGATGGCGTGGAGAAACGTGCGGCGAGGCGGTCCACCGGGCCTCAAAACACTTCTGGTGTTGTAAATAATACATTTTGGCTTGTTGTTGTTGTTTTTTGTTGTTTTTTTGGGGGGGGGGGTCACGTTTTCTCTCAGTTACCGCGTGAATGTATGATACAGCCAGTCATCGCGCATCACATTTCCTTTCGACAATAACCTTTATCTTTTCAACTTTGTCCTCGCCTCTTGTTTGTACATCGCCACGCAAGACACTTTGATGTCGACAGAGAGCCACTTTTGAGTCGTTGTCTTTGTGTCGCCGGCAGGGGAACACAGCTGGGCACCTGTGAGGCAGCGGCAGCGGTAAAGCCCGAATAAGACCTTAAAACGCTGAGTCTAGCTGTCCGCCCTCCGAAACTTCCGAGACCAGTCAGTCGGACACCGGACACCTGTGTCTCCAGTGACTTTGCTGGGCGTAAAGGTCTTTATTGTTGTGTTTTTAATGACTGACAACAACAGCTGTGGCACTTTCTACTTCTCGCCACGCGACAAGAGGCAGAGGTGCCCGCGACAGCTTTAGATTGACTAGTTAAAAAAAAAAAGAAAAAAAAAAAGCCAGTGTTACAAAAAAAGTATTCACACACAGACACACACGCACGCGCACACACACACACGCACACACAGAGACACACACACACACACACACACACACACACGTACACAGAGACCTACACACACACACACACACACACGTACACAGAGACCTACACACACACACACACACACACACACACACACACGTACACAGAGACCTACACACACACACACGCACACACAGAGACACACACACACACACACACACACACGTACACAGAGACCTACACCCACACACACACACACACGTACACAGAGACCTACACACACACACACACACACACGTACACAGAGACCTACACACACACACACACACACACGTACACAGAGACCTAAACACACACACACACACACACACACACACACACACGTACACAGAGACCTACACACACACACACACACACGTACACAGAGACCTACACACACACACACACACACGTACACAGAGACCTACACACACACACACACACACACGTACACAGAGACCTACACACACACACACACACACACACACACGTACACAGAGACCTACACACACACACACACACACGTACACAGAGACCTACACACACACACACACACACGTACACAGAGACCTACACACACACACACACACACACACACACACGTACACAGAGACCTACACACACACACACACACACACACACGTACACAGAGACCTACACACACACACACACGCACACACAGAGACACACACACACACACACACACACACACACACACACACGTACACAGAGACCTACACACACACACACACACACACACACACACACACACACACGTACACAGAGACCTACACACACACACACACACACACACGTACACAGAGACCTACACACACACACACACACACACACACACACACACACACGTACACAGAGACCTACACACACACACACACACACACACACACACACGTACACAGAGACCTACACACACACACACACACACACACACACACACACACACACACACACACACACACACACACACACACACACACACACACACACACACACACACACACACACACACACACACACACACGTACACACACACACACACACACACACACACACGTACACAGAGACCTACACACACACACACACACACACACACACACACACACACACACACACACACACACACACACACACACACACACACACACACACACACACACACACACACACACACACGTACACACACACGTACACACCGCGGTCGAAGAGAGGCCTCGGGGGTTTCGGGAGCGAAGGCAGCAAGGTGACTTTCAAATAATGTTATTAACGTCTCTTTTAACGGGGCTAAATTAATGAGGCTAAATAGGTAGCTGAATGTTTCACCGAAGGATGATTGATGAAGGCTGAGGATTCTTACGAGACTAAAATCCTCAGTGACCCTCGGGCGTCGGGGAGAGTAAAAAGGCTCACTTGGCCCGGCTATCTCCAACACGCTACATAGCATTGTGCGCAGTCATAACATTATGGGAGAACGAGGGGAGGGGAGGTCTTGGCCAAGCTAATATTATCATAAAGCACACCTTGCCATCATTGATTGCACTGGCGGAGGTACTTGGGTGGCAGTAAAGGGCCAGTTCCTAATCACCTGTTTGTTCTCGTCTTCCTCAATGAAATGCATCTAAGGTCCTTTTACTAGGCCATGCTGGGCACTGTCAATTTGACTTATCGCGCTCCAGCCCAAGCGTCTCTGGCAGGTACAGATTAGATACTCTACAATGGAGAAACAAAACACAGAGTTATTCCAATTCACCGTGCTGCCACTTAATACACCCAAGAACAACGGTAATAAAGGATTGCTGTAATTTCACGTACAAACTGCTCCCCAAGCCCTAAAAAATCCAACACTTTGATTAAACTTGAGGAATGCAATGCTGTGGGTGAACAATATCCAAAGGTATCCAAAATGAATGAATTTTTGCTTGCAGGAATCAAATTAAAGAGTAACTACACATGGAGGCCGCATTCGTGGGTTTGCTGCCACCTAGGGGTGGAAAGCCATGGTTCACAATCAATACAAAGAAGCATGTTGTAGTCTTAATTGTTTAGCTGTGAATATTGATCTTTAAACTGAAAAAATAATGTTTTTGATGTGTATACACATTTCTCTAAAGAGTCTTGCATGTCTCACATGACGAGTGCAAAAGGCCAGGGGCATCTCGTTTTTGAAACCGGGAACCTTTAATGCATATCTAGCGGCCATTAGAAGAACTGCATCTCGGAGCGAAAAAGAGCCAGAATCCATCACTCTGTTGGGAAATGTGTCACAAGGCAAAGGGCGGCTGTCAGAGTTGTAGAATTAACGGCTGTCTTCACATTTTAATTCACAATGACAAGATGACGTTCATTCCCTTAGGGGGGGTAGCCCACCTTAGTAATTACCGAATCACCGATAAAGAACAGAACATACACCTGACAGAAGGGAACCACTAAACGACACAAAAGAGAGCTCACTTAAGTAAACCTAACCCCGTCCGCCATCCATTAGCAGAGCATATTTGCTTGAAAGCAAAGTTCAACAGAAACCCAAGAGCCCATCAGCCAATCAGGGGGCCGCGGCGGTGGTGAAATCTAAAGCATCAGTCCAACAAGGTCAGAGGTCTCCTTCGTTCCGATAAGCCGGCTGGGATTCGGAGCACTGCGCCGCGCAGCAGGGTGTCACAGTGGGACACCACTGGCTGTAAAAGCTTTTCTTCTCTCAAAGCCGATGTATCGCTGTGGGGTTTTCACTATATCACGACTTCTGGGGGCTTAGCACAACGCAACACAAAAAAAAAAAAAAAAAAACAGCACCAAGCGGTTGTCACCGGTAACCTTGACACACTGTGCTGTGCCGTTTACGCGCTTCAACCGACGCTTGAACCCCGGGCGAGTCTTGTGGATTGGCTCGTCGGCGCATTACGCGTTTTCCCGCGTAGCGCCGCTCAGAGGCTCCGCCCCTCTGCGATGGCGGCCCGGAAGACGCGGGCCGTGCGATTGGTTAGTCCGGTGTGCCGCATGTCCACATTGTCGCGTTGTGTTGTGTTGTTTCTTGTTTGCCATGTGGAAGAAAACGGCGACCTCATCGGTTTTCTTTACCCCTTCCCCCGTCGCCCCCCTGCGGTGAGACAATGAGGTGTTTTGAGACGTGTTTGGTGCCGCGGGCTCAGCGGAGCCCGGCAACGCCACGCGGACGCGCCGCCTCTCCTCGCATCTTTCGAGCACAAAGCGGCAGACGCCGGAGAGGGAACACACCTGGCGCACGGCGAGGAGCGAGGCTGATTAAAACAAAGTTTACCGGGAGTCCCGATGTCACTGATTAGGCGTTCACAGGCTTCTTTGTCTGGGTCTTGTGGAAAACACACACACACACACACACACACACACACACGCACACGCACACACGCACGCACACACACACACGTGGACACACCAGTGGAATAGCCAGAAATGTTCAAATGGGTGGGCACAGAAAGCCACTTTCATTGAACGTACCTTTGGTGAATGTAAACGAAGGAAAGCCCTCTGATTGGACGGGCAAGACAGACAAGTAGGCGGGCCTAGGCCCGACCCGGCCCGCCTGTGGCTACGCCTCTGGCACACACACACACACACACACACGCTACGGTATTGCAGCAATCAATCACACGAAATCCAATTAAGACGGTGTGGTTTCATTCGAATATTACGTACCTACGCGTGTACATATGGCACAGCGTGAAAATGTTGTCCCGTCAAAAAAAAATAAATAAATGCCAGGACGGCTCCAGAACACACACGCACACACACACACACACACACACACACACACACACACACACACACACACACACACACACACACACACACACACACACACACACACACACACACACACACACACACACACACACACACACACCCTCCCACTGTAATCAAGTCCTGTAATTTGCATTGCATTAGAAGGGGGGCCGGGGCGCCGGCCGGCGTGGGGGTCTCAGAAGGTTAATGGGCGTGGGAGGGGGGCCACCGAGGGGGTAATGGACGGCATGACGACGTGATCCGCGGGAGGAGAGGTTGCCGTGGCGCGCCTCCTGTCGTCCCTCACTATTGACGGCCGGGGAGGGAGTATTGACTTTAGTAGATTAGCCCGGCCACGGGGCCAACCCCCCCCCCGCCACCTCTTGAAAAACCCTGTGCGCTGCGTTGACCCTGCCCGGGCTCTGAAGGACAGCCGGCGGTGTCATCAGCGTGCTGTGCTGTGCTCACAGGGGACAAAGGTGTATGTATTCATACAAACTGTACATCTGAATGGATGCGCTGACGTACACAACGTCCAGGATGTGCGGCGTTTGCCTCGGCGTTTTATATATATATATATATATATTCGATAATGCCGGGGCCTGTCGGAGTGGGGGCGGCCGTCATTGACAAAGGAAAACAGATTGCGCAGCGGATTGATCAGATATGTACTGTACACGGCTAATTGGTTGAAACGATAATGACTCAGCGCTATCGAGCCAGCGTGGTGAAACCAAAATGAGTCATTAATGGGAGCCTCAGACGGACAACAACCAATGATTTGCTTGCGTTTCTCGCGGCAAGAGACGCAACGCGGCCAAACCACGCAAAGTTAGGACACCTAGTAACCGTGTTGATTCAGTCGGGCGGGGGGGGGGGGGGGGGACCTGCAATCTTTGGCAACCATGACAAGTAAACGCATTATTTTTTTGTTCCATTGCTACCAAGTTGTTGTGCTTTCCCCGACGATCCTGGAGGGTTTTACCCACCCAACGAAACCAACATGGCTGCCGGGTGAAAACGGTCTATTGGGAGATGAGCAGTGAGCAGCGAGAGAGAGACAGAGACAGAGAGAGAGAGATAGAGTTGTTGTGTTATATGGGAAAGTGCTTCCTGTGACCTTATGTACTAAAGTGTAGAAGGAAAATGGAACAGAAGCTTTCAACAACAGCAATGCAACAAGTGGGCTTTCCGTGTCAATAACCAGAGCCTCGCATGGTTGTGAGTCTGTGACAGCATCAATTTACACCCCGCCTTCGCCCGGTGAGAGGGCTGCGACGATTTGCCGATTCATCCGGCAATTGCTGGCGAGAAAAAATTAATCGAATCAGATTTTGATAAATCGATTAAACCCTTTTAATTTATCAAGTACAAATAACAAACATTTGCTGCTTAATGTTGCAGTCCGATTCAGATATTTGGTTCATGGATCATTATAATGGAGTGGTTTTGTTTTTCTTGGCTGCTAGTCAGATGAAGCACGTTTAAGGCATTGCTTTGCACTCTGGTAACTTGTGATGGCATTTGCTATTTTGTGTGACATTATATTGACTAAATGATTAATCGAATTATCCAAAAAAATTGTCATTAGATTAATCAATTCTGAATATAATCATTCATTTCAACTATACTCAATTCCCTTAACAGCCTTAGACAAACACTGTGGTTTTAACAATGAGTAACACTGTCACAGTTATGAAAAGTTTGAGGCAAATGTGAAAACAATGAAGAATCACGGTTTGGCCATCATGAAACCAAAAATTGGAAGCTGTTGCTCTCGCGTGCACGCACACACACACACACACATGCACACGCAGCGCCCATAGGTGGGAGAACACACACACGCACACACACACACACACACACACACACACACACACACACACACACAATGACTTAAGCAGTGGTTCCCACCTTTAAAGGCTCTTTTTTAACACTAGCACCTGCATATCCAAAAACAACAAAATATCTACCATATGAGTCAGCTAACTGTCACAGCGCCGATATGCAAATGTTTCCCAAGTGAGGTCGCGACCCACAAGTTGGGAAACAGTGCTCTGAATGAATTAGATAACGTCGTTGTGCAGGCAATATGCCTGGGAGGATAACGAGAGAGTAACAGGGCCGGTAGGTACACTGTGGATGGAGGCAGACTAAAAAAACCATACTACAATAGCATAACAATTGTTATCACTTGAAGCACCGCCTATGTAGTCACGACGTGGGCGGTGCTTTACTACAACTAGCAGACTTCAAGTACTGTCAGACTATAGGAAGTGCCCTGCACGCTGGAGCTGGATGCGCCGCATCCTAATAATAACGATCAGTCTCTAGTCTCTGGTTAGGAAGTACATTATAAAAGCTACACGAGGGATAGGATCATACATGGGTGTATAATGCCAACTTAATAATGTTAATAACAACAAATTACGAGGTTTCATTGGAAAGGGGGGGGGAACGCAGCGCCCTTACGCAACGTCCATATGTGTCTGTCTGTATGCAATGTCAATACCGAAGGTGACTTTGTGTCGTCTGTCTGTGTGTTAGAGACAGACGTTGAGAGAGATACAGTGATTATTATGTGTTTAGTTGTGCATATTGAGGCAAAAACAGTTATGGCAGCGTAAGCGTGGCTTTGTTAACAGCGCCGCCGTCGTGATGCCATTAAAACAGCCGCAGAAAGCGGGTTTACCTCCTCTCGAAGTCCTTCTGATAGGGTTTGAGATAGGGGTCCATTTGGAGAAGACTGTTCAGCCCAGGAATTGAAACATTATCCTCTGTGTCTGCCATGGTCACTCCAGTGGAAACCAATCGAGTGCCGAGCGAGCAGAGCGAGCGATATCTATGGGGATGAACAGCAGCGGGCTGGCGGAGCTTTTATGTTGTGAAGTCCTGCAGACGTCCAGCCAATCCGCTCCTTTCTTTCTTTATTTATTTTAAGCCCCTCCCACCCACAATAATATGCAGATGAAGCCACCCAGGTGTCTTTTTCTTAGAGAAACATTCCCACGTTGTAGCTGCACTTCGTCCTTTAATCGGTGTATCTTTAAGATGACAGAGTTGATACATGTGACGTCCCAAGTTACTGGGAACGTGTGTGTTGTAGTCCTGTTGAAGTCATATATTGTGTAGTAGACCTATGATTCACATATATTTAATATCTGTTAAATATGCATATGTGTTATGTTTATATATTTGTAAAGTGGAAAAATAATTCGAAAATGTATTGTGTTAGATAGCCTGCTTATAAGGTTATTGTTTATCTATTAACTTGATGTAATAGTGGGTCAATCTTTGGTTCAATCTGTAAATTGTTAGTTCGCCAGTATGAAACAGTCAGGCCGGTCCATGGCACTGTGCCGGTCCAAATAGGCCTGGATGAATATGGTATTGCATTAAATAAAAACATGAAATATTATTTATATGATGATGATTATTATTCATTGTAGTAGTAGTAGTAGTAGTATAATGTATTCAAATGTATTATTATTATTATCATTATTATTTTGTTATTGCAGTAGTAGTCATATTCTTGTAGCATGTATGTTCTATATCTGTTCAGTATTATTCCACTGATGGTTCACTAATCCAATGATATTTTGAGATTGAGGAGTGTGATAGGGAGGTCGCGCGTTGGTGGTACTAGAGATTGGTGGGTGGGGCTTGGTGTTGATATAAGCCTGTCAGTCAAAATCGAACCTTTGACACTAAAAACACATTACATAGCTGAGCGTGTGTGTGTGTGTGTGTGTGTGTGTGTGTGTGTGTGTGTGTGTGTGTGTGTGTGTGTGTGTGTGTGTGTGTGTGTGTGTGTGTGTGTGTGCATAGTTGGGGGGGGGGGGGACTTTGTAGGGTGTGTGTATGTACAGTGTATATGTGCTTATGTGCACGCATTGCCGTCACTTTAAGAGCTGTGGTTTTCACACCTGAATAGCTGGTTTCCATGAATACCCAGGGTACGTTACATTACTGCACAATAAACACAAGGTATTACACCGCCAGGTCCAGGACAAAGGTCGAGTTCCATAGCGCCATCTGTTGTTGAACGTTGAAACACCCGGCATGCTGCTCTCTTCATAGTAATACAGAGTTTACCATCATGACGCTGCCCCAATCACAGAGGCCCCGACCCCCATGCACTTGCCTTTTCTCCCTGTGCCTTGTTTGGGAAATGTGTGTCACCTGTGTTAATGGTTGATTGTGTTCACCTGTGGTCCATTTGCCCAGTTTCTGCCCCTTGTTGTCGAGGATACTCTATATAACCTTGATACCTATTTAGGAAACTTCCTTGTTAGGTACCGTCATTGTGAAAGTGCTTAATGAAGTGACCCAGCCTAACCAGGTAGCGTCACATGATGCGTCGATGATCACTACACAAAAAAAGGCTTTTCACTCTGGGGATTGAAGTCAAAGTCCCTATGCTAGCTGTTTGAGTCTTTTAAAAATGATACATGCGTCTATTTAAAAGATGACGCTGACCATTTAGATTGAGCCACACAGTCTTGTGGAACACCATCCTATGCTGTTGTTTCTGTGTCTGCCAAAGTACAAGTAATGTTGACTGTAAAGATATGAGTTCTTCTTGTCTGCAATCTTACAGTTGTATGTCCCAATTCATAACACGTAGATAAAAGGTGTTAGTAAGTTATAATTGTGTTTCATGGAAACATCATTAGCAACCCAAAGGGAAGTCCAGTTGATAAAAAGTACTTTCAAGAATGTATTAAACTCCACAGAAATTAATTCTGAAAGTACTGGAGAGAGAGAGCTATTAAGCCACCACTAAATCTGTAGTACAAAAGTAAATGACAGGCATCAGCCAGGGAAACTTTGCGAGAACAGTTGGACTTTTTCTTGACGAAACAATTACTACTGCCATCAAACCTGGGAAATCAATCATCATTTGGTGAGCACTCATACCTACACGATCAGCAGGAACACAGAAAATACACCAACTTGTTGTTGGTCTAGTTTTATTGCGATGGCATTCGAGTTTTAGACATTGATTGATGTCTGCTGCAATGTATAAAATACAACCAAATAAGGATCACCATGGCTATGTGTCAAAGTGACTTTGTGTATCTATTATTGCACTAGAATGCAGACAAGTAAAACTGTAGGTACAGGGAACCCAGGACCCCAGAGTCAAACCGTATGGGTGGTCCTGCACCTTGGCTCTAAGCACAAGGTTTACTGTCTAACAAAACACGTTTGTTATTTGTGGCTGTGGTTAGCTTTTTTTTTTTTTTTTTTTTTTTAATAGAAAAAAGACTATTGGAAGAAATTCGGAAAGAAAATGTATTTGTAGATGCCGTTATCGAGGATGAAAGTCCAGGAAAATGACCATTGAGAAGACACACACAGAAGAGGAGTCTCTCCACCCACGAATGTCAGGGAGTGCAATGGACCTTACTTCACCAGCTGGCACCTTGGCATAGGTTGTAAAGGCATGGCCGCTGGGTGAAAAAGGGCCCGTTTGTGCCCAGGCAGATGTATGTTCTCGGGAGGTACTCTCCACTCTCTAAACTGACGACAGCCCCATGGTGTTCCAGGTGTTGTATGGGGTCGCTGTGGAGCAGGAGAGGGTGGAATACCTGGCCACAGACCCTGCACACTCACCGCAGCTCAGACTCACAAAATCACGTTTTTTTTTTAATCGAGCATTTATCTGAGCAGATGAGGCTCACGGAGATAATGTGCCACGGGTGGAACCAGGTGAACACAGTTGGAAATTAAATGGCCACATGCGTTGCGCATGGAGCATAAGCTCGATATAGGTCAGTGTGTGTGTGTGTGTGTGTGTGTGTGTGTGTGTGTGTGTGTGTGTGTGCTTGTGTTAGAGGTCTTTACAGGTCCAGGACCAGTATGAACCTCCTCCTCCCCATGGTCATCAACAATGACCACAGTCAGACCACACCAGTCCATTATCAATCTGTCTAGTGCATTTACTTCACTACACCATGTTGAGCCTATATCAGTAGTATAATCCATGTTCAATTTAGTAATACACTGTAGGCTAAACATTGTTTTCACTTGAAGTCCAATTTTGTAGTAGGCGGAAGAGAAAACAATGGTTAGTCTAGAGTTTATTACTGAAATGAATATGGATTGATGATCCATCGAATGGAACAGCCAATATAGCCTATAGGTTTGCATATTGTATTGAAGTGAATGCACATCACGAATGATAGAAAGATCATTCATGGACTGGTGTGGACTGACTTTGGTTGTCGTTGATTGAGTGCAGACTCAATGGGTGGATGATGGATGCATGATGTTTAAATTGCAGTTCAGATGGATGGTTGAGTGGCTGGATGGATGGATGAACTATAGATGAATGGATGGATGGACGATGGATCATGGCATATTGAGTGGACGGTTGGGTCAATGGATGGACGAACGGCTGAGTTGATTGATAGATGCAGTGATGGATCTAATATAGCCACCAGCTTCCGTACACCCATCACTCTTCCTTCAACAACCCCAGTACATGGCTCGATGAATACCTGAATGTAGAAAAAGCTAAATTTCCATTCAGATGAAACATGTGTTGACACCTTTGACACTTTGTGTCACAACAGTGGATAGAGAGAGGATCTTTCAGAGGCACGTGCTATCAAAACAAGCGTCCCCCCCCAAGTCCCCCCCCCCCCCAATTGGCTGACAGGCGCTGATGCAGCCTTCCCTCCCTTTGTTTTGGGAGTGTGTGTACGTGCACTTCATTCACACGTCACTCACGGCAGAAACAGTAGAGGAGGTAAAGGCTTTAATTACACAAATGCCAATCAGCATTCACATCATACGTGTGGATCTTGGCGTGTATTGTTTCCGTCTCACGCGCGGTCGCCTTCCAATGCGGTATAAACGTCTGCGGATAATTAGCTTTGCGGGCTAGGTTGTGTTTAACGCTACAAATTGGTGTATGAACGAAGTAGACATCACGATGCACCCCTTCGCTCGCCCTGAAACGCTGCTTTACCAAACCAAAACATGCTAAAGACTTTTTATTGCAGATGGAGTCACCGTGATTAAACTACTGGGTCGGGGGGGGGGGGTTGCACTTGAAACGGATTCCTGGGGAATCTGGGTTTAAGATGCAATAACCTCGTTGTGTTGGGGCACGTGTGTCGGGGTGGGGGTGGTGGGTGGGTGGGGAGGTTTTAAATTACTTGTCAAATACTCGCGCCTCGCCGAACACACATAATTCTCCCGGAATGAAAACACACCACTTTCCCGTGAATGCGAGCGTTTGAGGAGGAGGATACCCTTAATGGCATTGAGGAAGCAGGCGGAAAATGACGCTAATAGAAGAAGTGATAAGATTCTCTCCACATTCGGAGGTCAAGGATGGAGGAGCTGAGAGGAGAGGGCATCTCTGCCGCGACAAGAGCCCTCTTTAATGAGGGACATTATAGAAGGTAGAAGCTGGGGGATGTCTGGAGATATCACCTCGGGGGGGGGGGGGGGGGGGGGGGGGCGCTACCATCACAAGGATTCCTCTGCCAGCTGTGGGTCTTTGCTGTTCTGCAAATACTGTTTAGAATGCTGCGCAGCTCTTCTTCTGCACATCTGGCGGAGAAATGGGTTGCATGGCAAATATAGTTAAAAATCGGGAGGGGGGGGGGGGCAGGAGGATAGTGCGGTGGCGACCATGTTTCTCCACCCGAGCCGAGAGCTTCTGGTTTTGATCTCCGACGTCCACCACCCACCTGCCGGTGGTGGTCCCTGAGCGTTGACCCGCTGTTGACCTGCGTCTGTGTCTCCTCAATGGCTGAACCAAAGCGCCGCTGCCTCACAATGAGTGGATAACAACATCCCGGCCTCAAACCTGAAAGGTTCCCCGGGGGCCTTTGTGAGTGGAGATAGCATAGCAGCTATTTATATAGCCCCCCACCCCACCCCCTTCTAACACAGAGTCCTGTGATACAGCAGGGTTTCTCCTCCCTCTGAAGTACATACATTAACACACTATGTCACACTGAAGAAGCAGAAAGAGCATCTGTTGTGCATCAGTAAAACATGTCGCCATTCTATTGATTGTATACTATGAGTAGGGTTGGGCGGTAATACGGTAATAAGGTATCCCGCGGTATATAAAAATAGCAACAGTATCAGTTTCATTACCGTCATTTAAAAAAATCTGCTGCGCACATAGGCCAGAGACACTTATATAGGTGGAGACACATCACTTAAAAAGTCCTCCCATAGAAATGTATTGTGGCCGTTCGTAACGCAAAGATGGCGGAGTTGAGAAGCTGGAAGTCCTGCCTTGCAGTAAAAATAGCCAATCGCATTGTTGAACGCTGTATGACTGACGGTTAGCCTTTTGTTTACTATCTCCGTCACTATGGTGATAGCCATGCCGCGAATGTTTGCGCAGGTGTACTGAGAAATTGCCGTGTTAAATAATGTCTTTTTTAGCTTTATTTGAGCAATCTACGGGCAGTTTTTGACATAGTTCAATTCAGATTTAAACAAGGATTTGCACAATATACTTTTTAAGTCAGTACGACCCGCCAATCTGTTTCTGACCGGTATAAGCGCAAGCCGACATTTTCGCGACTCCGTCTGAGCCCTACTAAGTGATTTTCAATTAGTCACGGTAATACCGTATACCCCGGTAAAATGTGGAGAAGGTTTAACGGTATCAAAATTTGGATACCGCCCAACCCTAACTATGAGTATATTGATTATATGACTTTTTTCTTCATTTCTTCCTCATTTAGGCTTATATTTTGTAAACACAGTGGCCAGTTCTGCTCCAAATCACTAGAAGATGGCACCTCCATCTTATCTTGAGTGTAGTGAGGTGCCTTGCTTTGGGACAGCTCAGGACATGCTGTACATGGTGCCGGGAATCGAACCGGCATCCTTCCGGTCGCCCGAGGATCCCTCTGTACCTCCTTGCGCATTCCCGCCAGAGTCACGGCCCTCTCTTCCCCTACGTGTGTCTCCAGACACAATGTGGACGCTCTCATTCTCCCCAATAATTAACACTGGGAACTTGTCTCTCACACTTACTGGGAACAGGAGAGAAAGGACGGGAAGCAAATCTGAAACGGATCTGATTCTGAGGGCAAGTAAACTGTAATTAGTTCACCAGCTTGTATTGCAAGAGTTTAACGCTGCATGTGTTGTAAAGCTCCGAATGCTTCATTTTACACAGTGTTGACGCCTCTAAAACGCAGCTCCGCAAACAGAACAGTAACGGCTGTTATTGTAGGTGGATTGACAGTCGTTTAAAGGCCTCTGTTGATGGAGACATAAAATAGAAATTGATTACCGTCACCGTCAATTGCCCATAAAACACACAGAAACGGGCCATGTCCTTTGTGATTGCGACACAAATCAGTCCGTACATATGCGCGTATGACCAGGAATGTTATTGATGACACTCTGCTATTCCCTGGCGATCACTGATCAAATCCTAAGGGATCGATACACATCCATCTCGGATCCCTCGTGTACTTCACAGCTCAACCTTGATATTCTGAATCGCTTGAACATGTCATCTCCACTCTCTCTCTAATTCAGGACCATCATAGTTGAAAGGGCCCCTATTTAGACTACCAGGCGTGTAGCTGATGAATCCACACAGCATTGCCATCACAGGTTTGGGGAGTTGAACTGCCAATCATCCGTCTTTGTGGGCACTTCCACGTGTGATGTCACTAAGGCTGAATCACAATTTCTTGAATTTCCCCACGGGGATCAATAAAGTATCTATCTGAAGGATAGATTATAAAATGGCTTTTAATAACAAATCAGCATCACACCTTTTGGTAACAAAGAGGGAATGTGGGAGTGATGCATTACTCTGTTGGAAAATAGTTTATGTTGATGGCAAATGTGTAAGAAACTTTACCAAGTTCTATTAATATACATGCCAGAATGGGAATTATAGCCTAGGTCTGAGGGCTGCCATTGGTTTATATGTAACAATACGTATTCCCACTGTCATCTCACAATGTCGGATGACAAACTTAGCTTAGTCATATCCTGATTCAGTGGCAAGGCCTTAAAACTTTTGCAGGGACAGATTTTTTGGAAATCCTGAACACATCCTCACAATGGTTCAATTACATGGCTCTCAATATTCTGTGCTAGGCTCGCTACGAGATTTCTGCAGATTGCCCCCGACAAACCAAGTATTGTAGATGGAAGATGGAAACTACAGTAAGTAGGTTCCTAGCATAGGGTGACCAGGTTTCTTGAACCAAAAACCGGGACACTTTGCACGTGACCATAATGCGCGTGCGCGCATACGCATCCCATTACTTAAATGAATGTCGGACTTTGAAAATGGGAATAATCAAGACCGCAATGTGATGGTGAACAGGCCTAATCATAGGCAGCATTTATTGATTTGAAACAAAGAAGTAAAGTGTGTATGTGTGTGTGTGAAAGAGACACACACGCAGACACACACGCACACCCACGAAAACTCGCTATATACTTTAACTTTTGTGCTGTAATAAGATAATGTAGGCTATGCTGGCGCTGTGGCAGGATTGTGTTTTATTGTATCGTGAAAACGATACAACACGAGAACCAAAATCGGGACTGTCCCGGTCAAACCAGGACGTCTGGTCACCCTATCCTAGCATGTCATGGTACCTAGCATGTTATGATCCTGGGCCTGCTTGGTTACCTAGCATGTTACGGTACCAAGCATGTATTCAGCGTTTTAGGTTACCTAGCATGTTATGCTAACTAGCATCTGAAAGTACCCAGCACGGGTATGTACCTAGAATGTTATGGTACCTTCCATCATTTTGAATGGTACCTAATATGTAATGTGCTTAGGCCTATATCGCTTTGTATTTAGTGTGCTTGGGGAACTTGGGTGTTAAGCATTTAGGGTGTGCTCAATGGATTAATAAAATATCTGTCTACTTATCCATCCATCTGTTGAATAAATGACTATCTTATACGTGGCTAACATGTATAACATACCCTCAATTAATGATTTCGACATTAAACATACAAGACCAAATGGTGCAGATCTGTCTGGAATCGCAGGCCGTTTCAAATATTTACCGTCTGCGCTGAAGGAGATTTATGAACAGGTCATGTAGCTAATTGGGAAAAATCGTTTATGATGAATGATTGAATGCGTGTGATTAAAACAAATGTGTAGTATTATGTCAAACCCCTGATTCCATTCATGAATGTTGGTTCGTCATGGGAACATAAAACACATATCCTAAATGAAAAGGGCTGCTTTCAAACAACAGCATCAAGGTTTACTCCACCTTTGAGCCGTTCAGATTTTGTTACACATGATGCACTTGAAAAAGCTGGCAAGTTTATCTTTTCTTTGTTTAATCTTAACACTGCTTTTGCAATGTACATTTCCCGTGTCAACACAGCTCTTTGAATTGAATTGAGAGAGAGAGAGAGAGAGAGAGAGAGAGAGAGAGAGAGAGAGAGAGAGAGAGAGAGAGAGAGAGAGAGAGAGAGAGAGAGAGAGAGAGAATGGGGGTAGCAAAGAGGGGGAGAGAGAGACAGAGGGGGAGAGGGGGGAGAGAGAGACAGAGGGGGAGAGGGGGTAGAGCGGTAGTGAAGAGATGGCGTGAGACAAGATAGTGCACGAGGGAGACTGCGAGAGGGTGGAAGGGAGGGTGGAGAGACGATGTTTAAAACGCAGGTTTTCTGGCCCTGTGAAATATGCTCAGCGCCGTGTTCTCTAGCAGCAGCTGGAGATGTGAGAATGTGTTTTATGGACCCTGAGCACTTTACAGTAATGACAGGGCGAACACAGGGGAGGTCCCCATACCCACAATGCCTCAGTTTTATTCAAATGAGATCGAATGTCTGTCTGTCTATCCGTCCGTCCGTTTGTTCATCTAGCCATACATCTATCTCTCTGTCATCGGTACTTCTGTCATCTATCTATATATAGCCTATAACTATCCATCTATCGTCTCGTTCTCTCTCTATCTATTTGTCCCTCCCTATGTCCATCTCTTTACATTTATCTCCCTTTATATCATATTATATATCTATCCATCCACCTATCCATTTGTACATCTATCATGAAAGGTAAAGTCTGCTCTCTCTCTCTCTCTCTCTCTCTCTCTCTCTCTCTCTCTCTCTCTCTCTCTCGTGCGTGCTATCTTCGTCCGTCTCGCTGCCTCTCTTCATCCATCTCTCTCTCTCTCTCTCTCTCTCTCTCTCTCTCTCTCTGTCTATGTCTCTCTCTCTCGCTCTCTCCCAGTGCTCAGGGCGGTTAATTAAAATTACATGATCTATAGTATCCACAGCCTTGCAGAGGTCTAAAAGCACTTCAGACGCTGCCTACTCCCCCTCCGCGTCTCCAGAGCAGTCCTCGCTCTCCTTCTGTATAGGAGAGCATGTTCCCTGCAATGTTGTGCTCTTAAATCATGCGTCAATTGGGAGGGGGCTGTCCACCTCTGTGGATAGAAACCAATATTAATAGAGGAGGGATAAACTGCGCTTAGTTAAAATTCCAAAGCGGTCATGTTGTGTTTCCCTTAAAAAAGATGTTTGTCTGTATTCAAAAGTGGGTGCTTGGGCAGCCACCCAGCTGGTCTGGTCGTTATTAATCATCCGATACAAGAAGTGGAGAAGCTCATCATGGCTTGGTGGGGGGTGGGGTGGAGGGGTTTAGTTGTTGTTGGGTTTTTTTTTTTTTTTTTTTTTTGCAGGTGCAAAGTGTGGAGGACATTTTGAAGGGCAAACACGAATGAATGAGTGTGATCCGTGCGGCGGTCGTCTTCACAAACGCCGCGTTGCCAGGCTGTTTCCCCGCTCGCCGGCGCCGTCCGATCTCAACCCGCGTTGAAGAGCCGCCTGTCGTTACCTCGCCCTTCCAAACCGCTTTCTCCGCCCCCCCCCCCCCGCCCCCGTCTCCTAACGGCCCTGTCCACAAAGGCGCCGAGGCCGTAAAAAAAAAAAAAACATATAAAAAAAAACGTTCCAAAAGATAAGGTTTCAGATGGCTTAAATAAGAGGAATATTAAACAGGGATAGACTCATTATTTCAAACCCCCGCTTAAATAAGTGTGAACCTGCGAATGGTCTGTGAAAGTGGTCATCGTTGAAAACACAAAGTCACCGATTGACCTCGATAACGTTACCACTTTTTTTACTCAAAATGTCTTCCTCTTGTTTGCGCCGGAGACGGCCGTAAAACCCTCTGAAGGGCTGGTCTTGGCTCACCCATGCGTCCGTCCTCCCACTCAACCGCCCAAACGTTCCCTGCAGGCCGGGGGAATGTGAAAATATAGATTGCATTCATGAACTGTGAAAAAGAAAAATAAACACGCGACAGGCCGGCTGCGTTGACGCGGAATTTGGGATTCTTCTTCTTCTTCTTCTTCTTCTTCTTCTTCTTCTTCTTCTTCTTCTTCTCTTCTCCTTCCTCTCCTCTTCGTCTGCTTTAAACAAATTCTGCTTGGCGCGTGGGAGCCAGTGCTGACAGCCAATTAATGGCACCTGTGTTGTTCTCTGAGGAGGTGAGGGGGAGACCGTTATAGCTCTCCCCCCTCGCCTCACCCGCTCCTCTAACCTAGCTTCTCCGACAGCCTTGCCTCCCCCATCCCTACACCCCAGCCTCCCCTCCGACACCCACCTAACCCCCCCCCCCCCCCCCCCCCCACCCTCTTCGTTCTCTCCTCCTCTTCCTCGGCTCGCCGTCCTGACCTCCCCCCCCCCCCCCCCCCCCCACACACACACACACCCTGGTCGTTCTCGCTTCCTCCTCCTCTTCATCCTCAATTTTCCCCAAATCTCCTGCTCTTCCTGCTTCTCCTCCTTCCCTCCTCACCTCTTCGTTCCCCTCCTCCTAGACCTCCCCCCTCCCCCTTCCTCCCCTCCACAAGGGGGCGGGGAGGGTGCGGATGGCGGCGAAGGCTCTGTACTCCCAGCAGGTGTACCTCACCCCCCTCCCACCTCACCCACCCGCGCGTCCCGTCTACCTGAACAAACACGCTACACGCGTCGCACACGCAACAAGCTTGATCGCCGCTGTTTGGGGCGTGGGTTGTAATTATCGCAAACAGGAGCGAAACACGTGGAGACTAATTGATTTTCATAGAGCTAATTGATTAGGTGGCGTGGAGGGAGGGGGGGGGGGGGGGGGGGGCTCGTCTGTGGCGAGGCCACGCCGTCGGAGGAGGGGGAGGGAAATGTTTGCTGATTCCCCCCGCGTTTTTTTTTAAACGGGGCAGTTCAATTAAAACGAGAGCGGGTCGATTTTTTGCTAATCCACGGCATAAATCCGTAACCTGGCTAATTGTGGTTTACCAGGAAAAAATAAATAAACAGCCGTCCGTTGGCTGGCTCATTTACCGTGGAAACCTGTGTGTGCAATGCTGCCGCAGCCCTCCCACTGAAACACAGCACGCCGGTAATTGACAAATTCCTGCGAGAAATCAGGCGGCGCACATGCAGACGGGAGCCTCGCAGCTTTCTCTCCCCCCTTTTGTCAAGTTGACAGCGATTTGATGAATCTCGTGACCTTTTGCGGAAAAAAACACATCATTTCTGTCAGGTGACTACCTCCCCCGATTTCCCCACCGGCAAGCGCCAACGGTATAGGTAATAGGTTTGATCCATGAACCGCTGGCTGTTAGCGCAGCCGAGTCGGCGATGTGGGACAGGCTTGTCTCCGGGTCAGCCGCTGACATTTCATCCGAAGAAAATCGTCCAAATTTGATTGGTTGTAAACAAACAGGACCGCCCCCCCCCCCCCAAAAAAAAATGGGTTGTCTCCTTCTCCTCCTCTTCCTCCTCCTTCTCCTCCTCCTTCTTCTCCTCCTCCTTTACAAGAAACTCCCCAATCCTCACAATGGTTTTTAGAATGCTTATCAATAAAATGAGATCTGCTTGAGCCGTACAGAGGACACAAGAGCACTAATCATGTTATTTTCCTCTTTTGTTCAGCCGCTGAGAGGTCGTCTGCACCGCGGGGAAATCAGCGTTATCTGCGAAGAAAACATTTTTTGTGAGGTGCTTTAATATAAAAACTTTACAACTGTGTAAAAACATATCCCACTGTCAAAGCCCCCCCCCC
This sequence comes from Urophycis tenuis, assembly GCA_036785325.1. Classification (NCBI taxonomy): domain Eukaryota; kingdom Metazoa; phylum Chordata; class Actinopteri; order Gadiformes; family Phycidae; genus Urophycis; species Urophycis tenuis. The sequence goes on from JAXIVH010000381.1 coordinate 55,300, forward strand.
CCCCGCCGGCCCCTTGTGAATTGCGTTGTTTTAAAAAAAAAATTACGACGTCTATAGTTTTGGAGTGTTTTGTCAGGGAAATGTGTTGAAAGTTGATTTAGTTTCACCTTGTTTTACATGAAGAGGCACGGGGGAGTCGTCTAAAATTAGCCGCGCAGTCTGAGTAGCAGCAGGCCTTGCACCCTACTAATAGACTTTAGAGGGAATTAGCCATTAGCTAAAAAAAGGAAAATTTCACCTCTAAAACAGATGTCGTTGTGCCAGGGGATAAAGTCAAATTCAAAGTAAAACAAGAGTCAACACGCTGCTCCGCGCATATAAAAGACGAACCGTTCCGCGCAAGTATGTTTTCATTCTTTTGTACACAATTAAAAAAATTGTTCTTACTTTTTCTGTATTTTCTACTGCACACCTGGATTTCCCATCTGGGATTAATAGAGTACCACCTTATCTTGTTAAACAATTATGCCAAATAATAATAATAGCTATAGTTCAAAGCCTGACCGATTTAAAACCTGTGCTTTCAGAATAAGGAACACAGACTGCCATGTCATAAAGTGACATTGTGAACAATGCTCTTATTGGGAAAAATAATTGGAAGGCAACAAATCAGCCTGAAAAAAAAAAAAACACCGCGATTTCTGATGTTTGTAATGGTGTTGGCACAACGTCTGCCTAGGTTGGCAGAACGCCACCAGGTCCCACAAGAGTGACAGGAAACACAACGCGCTAACACACACACACACACACACACACACACACAGGCACACAGACCCACGTACACACCAGCACAAGCATGCAGGTACAGACACACACACACACACACACACTCGCACGCGCACACACACGCACACACATGCTCCAATATTCTCCGAAGGATTTGGCATGCCATCTATGAGTTCTGCGAACGAGGAAGTAATGAGAAAAAAGAGGAGAATCCTGTTATCCTGCGTCTGAGGATTATTAAGACACGCAGTCGACAACTCTATTCAAGGTTAGCATCAGCCTAGCCGCCAAGCCTCTCACTTTCGTCTCACCCAGGCTGCGTGAGCAGGTCTGACAGCAGGGCGTACACATCAGTCGAACCACTCGAACCCACAGACCCTCGCGGCACGACCGCTAGCCCGTTAGCCCGATAGCCTGTTAGCCCGTTAGCCCGGCCCCGCGTTTTTTTTCTGTGTGCATGTTTCCGAGGCGCCATCACTTATTCATATCCGTTTATTTTACTTTGATGTGAGCAAAACATATAATTGCGTGTACCTCAGTCATCATGTTTCGTTGATGAAATTTTCCTCCGCGCATGAATTATAAATGAGCTATGCATAATGTAGCGATGATATTTTACCATTTCACCCAAACAAAACTTTTCAAAGTTTTTTTTTTTTCCAGTTTTTTTTCCCCCTGCTCTCGCCGTGCTATTTTTCAACCCGACTAATGACTAAAACAAATTTTCCAATGCGCGTGTTTCTTATTTTCAACATTTGATAGCGCGAGCCATCAAATACTGTGAGATAAAAGTATTTCTGCTGATTGCTATGCTGACCAGAGCTTGTTTTTATTGAGCAAAGGGTTGAGGTCGGCTCACAGAGGACCCCTCGTAGTCCGGGGCTAATAGCGCGCTCCTTCATATGTTCTTGAAAGGCCCTAAGGCGAGCAAGCGCAACAAAAAGTAGCTCAGACTTCACCAACAGGCGAAGCAGAAGATAAGACCGGAGACATCAAGGCCTACATGGTGTCACTTTTTATTTTTTAATTTTTTTTTTACTACAGTATTGAGCCAATCAACCGACACTTTTATCCAAAGCCACTTGGACGCATGGCAATGAGTTTTGGTTGAAACAGAATAAGTTTGTTTGCGGACAAACTTGTTTTGAACCCAACGCCAAATGGCTTCGGTTTGGTCACTGAACATTACATTACCTAACACCAGTGGGGTCTCCATGGAGACCTGGAAATCCGATCAAAACAAATCACGCATGCTTTGCTTTTCCAATCACACACGATGGTCACGTTACCGTCGTCTGCCAAGATTTCAGGGAGTCACAAATCCTGCAAGAAGTGGAGAGCAAGAATTGCCTTGTGAAGTCAGGAATGCTTTGTTTGTTTTATATAATGGACATACCGATAAACACATTGAGAAAGAGATGGAGGATGTTAGATAGATAGATAGATAGATAGATAGACAGATAGATAGATAGATAGATAGATAGATAGATAGATAGATAGATAGATAGATAGACAGATAGATAGATAGATAGATAGATAGACAGATGACAGAGCACAGATAGTTATGTTTGTGTGTGTGTGTGTGTGTGTGTGTGTGTGTTTGTGTGTGTGTGTGTGTTTGTGTGTGTGTGTGTGTGTGTGGTGACTGTCTGTGTGTGTGTGTTACTGTGTGTGTGTGTGTGGGGGGGGGGGGGGGGGGGGGGGGGTTGAGGTGGGGGGGGGTGAGGTGGGTTGTGTGTGTGTGTGTGTGTGTGTTTGTGTGTGTGTTTCTGTCTGGGGGTGTTGGTGGTGATGTGTGTGTGTGTGTGTGTGTGTGTGTGTGTGTGTGTCTGTGTGTGCGTATCTGGCACGCCGGCTAGATTGGCAGTAGGGAACAGATGGTGGGATGGAGTCGGGATCATGACCAGGATGTGTAGTTATGCGAAGATAAGCGAAGGAGGTGCAGGGAATGCTGATGGGCTGCACCGCCGCAGACACCCGCCATCTTGAGTCCTTGTAAACAAAACAACGACCGGAGCCGCGCGAGCCGCTGCCCCCAACGTCGCCGTCGCAGGTGACCCACCCTGGAGGGGGGGGGGGTCTCAAAATGACACACACCTGATTGATTTGATGTAGAGCAATGTGAAGGGGGGAAAAAAAGCCGTATTTACAGATTCAAACGATATTC
>JAXIVH010000381.1:63392-113392 GCA_036785325.1 Urophycis tenuis
CTATCCCGCCTCACTCCCACCGCCATCGCTATGGCGCCGTCGTAGTCGAAAGGAGGCTTTGACGTTTCTGTTTTGGCTCCTGATGTGAGAGGGGTTCTGAAAGTCCAGAACCCCAGGCTAGCCCGGGTCCGCTAATGCTATTATTAGCCATGTGTAGCCTAGCATGGTTTCTGTCCCGCTGCGCGGCTGTAGCTGGCGAGGCTGTGGGTGTTTGGGGTGGGGGGGGGGGGTTTGGGGTGGGTTGGTGGGGAGGTGCCCTGGCGGTCTTAGCTCTCCAGGTATAGACCCGCCCCTTCGCCACCCAGACACTCGCCATCATCATCATGAAGCCCTTGCCCGGGCCCGATGGCAGCCCCTGCCATCCTTCAGCCCCGCCGACTGGTCGTCTGATCTAGCCCCTCCACTCGCTGCGCCTCAGACATTTTTATAAAGTGGCAGTTTGCAGATGGCAGTTGGGGCTCAATGGAACCCTGTGTGTGTGTGTGTGTGTGTGTGTGTGTGTGTGTGGTGTGTGTGTGTGTGTGTGTGCGTGCGTGCGTGGCGGTGCGTGTGTGTGCGTGTGTTGTGTGTGTGTGTGTGTGTGTGTGCGGGTTGTGTGTGTTTAAGCAGAATAGTGGCCAGCGAAGGTCAAACCAAATGCCAACCAAAAGTGTCTGTAAACACAAAATGAATCCAATCAAACCACCCCTTCTTTGTTATTCATGATGATATAACTCATGTGGACTTCCTTTCTGGGGAAGAAAAAAACTCACAAATTGTCTTCTAATTCACGACAATTCAGGCTCACTCTCAGCGTGACGTCTCCTTCAGAGATTTAGTGCGATTGGGCTCACTCCGAAACTAAAATAGTCAAACTAATCCAGCAGACATGAAGTGTTTCGGAGTAAAAGCGACGGTTAGGATTCTGTGACATGCGAACGTTGCGTGTTGTGGATGCAGGGAATGTGCAAACACATTACATTTGCATACATCAACACGGAAATACCAATAATTATGTACATACTGTTTAAAGACATCTAGATGTTTGATTAAATAATGATTTCTTGGCAGAAAAGCCAGTCGGGTCCTCCAAAAGGTAATTAAAACAACGGTGAAGTCATTAGATTCCATACCTTCCTAAGTACAAAATATAGATCATAATCCCATCCCTCAGGCTTACTGGCACGTGCGCAAATTGTAACACAAAATAGTCGTCTGCTGCCAAAGTGTCCCTTTGGCCTAAATTGCTCAGCGAAATTATTTGCGTTGAAACAAAAAAAAAAAGTCAAATCAAAAGCATTACCTTGGTTTATAGGTATTTTATCTCCACCCGAGTTGAATACTTCAAATAAGAGCACCTTGTGTCACGATGCCAAATATGTGCACTATTATATAATGGTGTGTTTCGTAGCATTTAGAGGGAGTGGAAAGTCAATAGTATTATATAAAATTAATTCATGACGGCACTTCATAAAGGTTACTTGTGGTATTTCCTGCAATGCACTTCCTGTGATGGAAACACTTACCCTCTGATTGGTGGATGGAATTTTGTGTACTTGATCTCAAGTACAAGCAACACGCACGCACACACACACGCACACACACGCACACACACGCAAGCACACAACACACGCACGCACGCACACAACACACACACACACACACACACACACACACACACACACGCACACAACACACACACACACACACACACAACACACACACACACACACCACACACACACACACACACACACACACACGCACACAACACACACACACACACACACACACACACACACACACACACACACAAGCACACAACACACACACCCACGCACACACTTTATGTAGACATACAGACGCTTGCGGTAGAATAAAGTTCAGCATGAGAGAGAGAGAGAGAGAGAGAGAGAGAAGAGAGAGAGAGAGAGAGAGAGAGAGAGAGAGAGAGAGAGAGAGAGAGGAGAGAGAGGAGAGAGAGAGAGAGAGAGAGAGAGACGCTAAGTCCTCTGTTGTCCTTTAAGGTCAAACAGATTCCTATGTATTTATTTCCCCCTCGTTGGCCGGGGCTTCCTGTGATCCCTGCAGCTGAATACATATTGGACCCCGTCCCAGTTCGCACCTCCCAACGTCACCCCCGGCGTGTCCCGCGGGGCCCGAGATGATGACGGCTGCTCGGGGTGACGAGTTGGGGGGGGGGGGGGGGGGGAGATGCTCTGCATTCAAGGACCTGGGGGCCCCCATGCCGGGCTGTAGCGGAGCGGCTTCGTCCCCCAGCAGAGAGGCTCTCAGCCGGCTGCCGCTGGACCGAGGGCTGCCCCCCCCCCCCCCCCCCCCCCCCCACCCCCCTGAGTATGGATATTTATTGATATAAATATAGATATAGATATGAATAAACCAGAGCCAGTGGTACTGTCGAGTGCCTGACGGATACACATCTGCGGGGATAAGCCCGGAGCCAGGGCCCCGTGCTTCAAGACAAGTGGGGAGCGGACTAAAAGATTAGCCACCCCTCCTCTTCCACCGCCATTCCCCCAGCTGTCAGTCTGCCTTTGCCGTGCTCTTTGTCACGGTGTCTCTGTATCTCTCTCTCATGTCCGCCTGTCTCTCCCTCGCTCGCTGCTTTTTTGTCCCCCCTGTCGGTCTCTCTCTTGCCGTCGGACTCTCTTTTTGTCTCCCTCCCTCTCTCTGTCTGTCTCTCTAGTCTCTCTCTGGCTCTCTCTCTCCCCATCTCTCGATCCCTCTCTCTCTCCCTCCTCCCTGTCTTTGTGTCTTTGTGTCCTGTCTCACTTCTCTCATCTCTCTCTTCTCATTTGTCCGTCTCTCTCTCTCGTCTGTCTCTCTTTCTCTTTCTCTCTCTCTCTCTCTCTCTTGTCTGTCTGTCTGTCTGTCTGTCTGTCTGTCTCTCTCTCTCTCTCTCTCTCTCTGTCACGGTGTCTCTGTATCTCTCTCATGTCTGCCTGTCTCCCGCTCGCTGCTTTTTTGTCCCCCTGTCTCTCTCTTCCGTCTGACTCTCTTTTTCTCTCTCTCTCTCTTCTCTCTCTCTCTCTCTCTCTCTCTCTCTCTCTCTCTCTCTCTCTCTCTCTGGTATCTGTCAGGCGGTTCAGACCCCTGGAGTTATACAGACTTTTAGGGACAATCAGGTTCCTAAAGGTACCGGTACCGGTTCCCTGACCTGGTTTCCCCCTCCTGAAGAGACTGGTCTGCGTCCTCGCATGGCTACGTGTTGAAGGGGTCGCGGTGTGCGTGTGCGTGTGTGCGCGTGTGCGTGTGTGCATGTGCGCGCACACGTGTGTGTTGCCGCGCGTGTGCGTGATGTTTGTCTGCGCATATTTATCGCGGCACCTGTGTTTTATGGGGACTGAAATGTTTTGCTCATTAAACCACGAGCGCACTGGCTTGATTGTAAATGAATGTCAAATTAATCTGGTTACATGAATCAGGACGGCACAGATGATATCTCATCTGGGGTTGTGTTTGGGGCGGGGGGGGGGGTGCGAGGGAACAAACGGGGAAGACATATTTGGAGCAACGTCTCAGAACCCCCCAGTTTTTCTCTCCGCAGGCCGTAAAAACAGTTTTTTATTGGGGGGCGGGGGGTTGAAGCTGACTGTAGCCGGTTGCGTGTAGTCCACTGTAGGTCCAGTGTAGGTCCACTGTAGATCCAGTGTAGGTCCAGTGTAGGTCCAGTGTAGGTCCACTGTAGGTCCAGTGTAGGTCTAGTGTAGGCCCAGTGTAGGCCCAGTGTAGGTCCAGTTAGGTCCAGTGTAGATCCAGTGTAAGTCCAGTGTAGGTCCAGTGTAGGTCCAGTGTAGGTCCAGTGTAGGCCCAGTGTAGGTCCAGTGTAAGTCCAGTGTAGGTCCAGTGTAGGTCAGTGTAGGTCCAGTGTAGGTCCAGTGTAGGTCCAGGGTCAGCGGCCCGTTATCCAGGATTTTCGGACAAGGTGCTGTTTAACCTTGGCGCCGGGTGACCGTGGAGTACGGGAACCATAGAAACCAGGTATTTCTCTTCCGAACCCCGCCGTATCAGTTGGGACCGGAGTTATGTGCGAGTTTTCATTTTGGTTTTATTGTTGTTGTTATTCCATAGGAGAGTTCCATTACCACCAGGTGGCAAGGAATTGGAAATCGTTTGACGCACCACACACATCCCATCCCCCCCCCCCCCATGCCTCACATTCGGTCGCCTCCCTTATATAGATTCATACAGATGACGATTGATCAAAATCCGTTTGACAAACGCGGGTATGGAGCAGTAACGTCCCCAGTGGTGCAGGTATATAGCCTGATAAACACTTTGAAATATGTAGCGATATTTCACGGTGTGCTTTTAGCACAAATGTAGCCGCGCGCGCGGGTGGATTTCCAAGCGGCGGCGGAGTCTCTGTGTTTTGTCGAAGCGACGTTGTGTTCTCGAGTCACTGGCGCACTAATGGCGTCTGTCTGCGTCGGCGTGTGTTTCCCCCCCCCGCCAGATGAGGCCCATGTTTCATTTGATGTGTTACTCAAGTGCTGACCTTTCCCCAATCTTTGGTTGGCCCTCATCTCTACTGGAGTGGGGGTCCATCCACCAACCCCCCACCCCTTCCCCCCCGCCCCTACCAATACAGAGACCCTGTCTCCTGAATCTCATTCAGGCCCTGTCATAACCTCCCGCACCCCCACCACCATCACCACCCCACCTCCCCCCCCCTCCCCTCCCCCGTCTCCCCCACTGCTGTCACCTGCGCAGACAAAGTTAATATTCTCTGTTGGGAATATTGGACCCACGTCGGCCTGTGATTGAAGTTTTTTTTATGTAGTTTGTTTGGCGTCGCCTATAGACGCCATGTTTGCTTATTTGTTTTTTTTCTGGATGGATCCAAGAGGTGGTTGTTGTTGTTGTTTTTGTTATTGTTGTTGTTGTCGTCGTTGTGACCACAGAAGGGGATGATGGTGGTTTGGGAGGGTGGTCATGCAACTCAACATGCCCCCCCCCCCCTTGTGCATTGACAAGATAATGGACCCTTTTACAGGTGGCCCTCAAAAAGAATGAAAACACACACACGCATGCGCACACACACAGTCACTCTCTGAATGTACGCCTGCCTCTGACCAATAGCAGAGCTTCGATGCCGACCGCTCCCTTGACCAGAGGCGGATGTGGTCAATAAGGGGTTATCGGTGAGGGTTGAAAGTTATTGATCCATCTATCTGATCGATCTGTGTTTGTCTTTTCACGTGTTTCAAATTGATCCGTTTGACGGATACAGTACGCCGTCAAAAACAATGGATTCTGGTTATAAGTAATGATCACAAGTTTGGTAAAGAGTGAATTGATTTGAATGACAAAGGTCAAGCAGCCCTGTGGTTGGGATGTTGGAGCCGGGCTCCATTGCAGAACATAACTGAATGTTTACATGAATTTCTTTTCAGATAATACTTCATCCCAGCGGAACAAAACGTGTGTGTGTGTGTGTGTGTGTGTGTGTGTGTGTGTGTGTGTGTGATCCCTAATTATTTTTTCACTTGACGTTGGTTCACGCACGCGGTCCAGACATTTTTGTATTACAGAGTCTCATGTTACTGCAGAGTATGAAAAAAAAACCTAATTCGTCTCGTACATTTCATCTTACACCTAGAGTCAGACTTATACCCACTTTAGAATTTCGCCGTATTTCTTTTCACTGCTGTGTGTTTTTGTGCGCGGCTGTGAGTACCTGGCGATGAGTACATCTCCATTCACACCGACTCCTGCACATCTGTTAAGAGATGACTTTGACTTTCAACGACTCTGGAGTCGGAGTGTCTCAAAGTGAGCGGCTTGTCGGTTGACAACGCGTCCGCGAAATCGTCAACAACCAGCAGAGTAACAATCGGCTTTTAAATGACTTTAAGGAAAATAGGCTTTTTAATTACAAAAAAACAAAACGACCAGGGATTTGCTTTGGGGAATACGAGCATGCGCTTCTGCACACACACACACACACACACACACACATACACACACACACACACACATACACACACACACACAAAGCATGTCAGCGATGCAATGCTTTGTTTGGTTTGTCTCAGTGTTCCAGGGCCCATTGTAGGAAGTGCTGCCAGGGTTTCAGCTCTGTGTGTGGCGAGTGACTGTGATGTTGGTGTCCTTTCGTTGACGCCCTCTTTAAGAGTTTCATTAATAAATGAATAAAAAGCCTCTGCGCGGTCTCTTGATGAAGCACTGGGCAGCCGTGTTTGCCGGTGGGTGGGGGTGGAGGGGGTAGGTGGAGGAGATAAATGTGTCGCAGATGAAGGCGCATGAGGAGGTGGGGGGGGGGGGGGGGGGGGGGGGGAATGAAGGTGGTGGAGGAGGCTGCTGGCAGTAGAAGGGCGGAGGAGGACATGGAGGATGAACAGGGAGGAGATGACGGCGGAGGATAAAGGTGGAGGCTGAGGAGGAAGATGCAGGCGGAGGACGAAGGCGGATGAGCTGCAGGTGGAGGATGGAGGGTTGAGGAGCGGCAGGCGGAGGAGGAGGAAGACTCCTGAAGGTGGAGGATGGAGGAAGAGGAGTTGAAGGTGGATGAGATGAAGGCTGAGGTGGAGGGTGGAGGATGAAAGCGGGGGTGGGGTGGGGTAAGGGGGGTAGGGTAGGGGGGGGGAGGGACTGGTGTCCTCATAAAGGAGATCAGCCAAGGAGACGAGGGCTGCATAGCGATGCGGAGCTGACGCTGGCAGACAGGCCGCTGTGAAGAGAGACGGAGAGCTGCTAAGCCGAGAGAGGGGGGAGTGTGGAGGAATGAGAGGGAGGAGGGGAGGGGGGGGAGGGAGGGAGGAGGGAGGAGGGGATGAGAGCGAGGGAGAAAGAGAGAGGGGATCGGAGCGAAGGAGGGGGGGGGGGGAGAGAGAGAGAGAGGTAGAGTGAAATAGGAGGGGAGATTGGAAGAGAGGGAGACGAGGGGAAGCGAGGAGGAGAGAGAGGGAGGAGAGTGGGAGAGAGCGAGAGAGGGACGAGCGTGGGAGAGAGGACATAGCAAGAGAAAGAGGACAGTGAGAGAGAGAGAGGAAGAGAGGAGAGAGGGAAGAGACAGAGTGGAGAGAGAGAGAGAGGGAGAGGGAGAGAGAGAGAGAGAGAAGGGGGGGAGAGAGAAGAGAGTGTAAGAGAGTAGAAGACACAAATGCCGAACAGCAGCAGGAGTCTATAAGACGAGACACGCCCCGTCTTCCCGTAGACAGAGGCACGCAGGTGGAGGAGACACAAAGGGGCGTACATACGAGCGGGGAGTCATTTAGCCTGCGCACTTACGAAACCACTCACGGGGAACTTCACACGACGCACGTCATTAAGGAGCGTCAAGGAGTGAGGGCGTCTTACTGAAGGATATTGACATCGGGAACTGAACCCGGAACGTATCGGTCGAGGGTCGAAACAACTCGGCCACCGCGCCATCCTTGCATCGCATACTTATGTTCAGTGAAAATATTCAGGTTTTCTTTTCACCGAGAGTCTTACCGAGGTGACTGTGTGCCAAGGTGAAGAAACGTGACAAGAGATGCTTTTATCTAAAATGGCTTTTCATTAAGTGTGTTGGAACATGTCGTTGAGGAGCAGTTATACAGCGCCATGACTTTGCTCGTTCTGTCACTAAGCAGCACGTCGCCGTTGCTCCGGCACGCCTAATTGGTTCGACGTCGGGGGATTCGAACCCGCAACCTTTCAGCTTGGGAGTCGGAAGGCCATCCCGCTAACCCTGTGACCACGAGCAATTCCGTAAACACTCAAAGCCGCTTCCATCAGGGAGTTCCGGGTGAGCCGCGCCAATGACGGCAACACGGTGTCGGTTTGTGACTGGAGAGCGGATCACCGGCCTCCCAACACTGTGTGTTGTAAATGTGGGCGGTGTGTTATTCCTGAAACACACGAGGATGGAGATGATCTGTGGTCTGCTTGTAAGCAGCGGGGGCCGCGCCACTGGGGGTTCCTTTACAAAGGAGGAGCCTGGCTGTGATTAAAGACCATGTTGGATGTTCTTATTACATTCATTTTCCACACAGTCACACTGGTGAGAAGCATTTTATGTGCGTGTGCCTGTGTGTGTGTGTGTGTGTGTGTGTGTGTGTGTGTGTGTGTGTGTGTGTGTGTGTGTGTGTGTGTGTGTGCGCGTGTGCGTGGGGAATGGACAGATAAGACATATATACTCATGAAATGTGCATGAAAGGCACTATAAATGTTAAATAGAATGGAATCAGAGCGTTCTGCTCATATGGAAAATCTCATAATGTCAACCTTTTGTACATTACAAATTTGAGCCGCAGCTAAATAAATTAATAAAGCCAAGGCATGTACATACGCAACCGTCTGACAGCCGTCATTCCAACAGTGATTTTGTTTAATTTAAGTTTAAGTTTACAGTCCGCCTGTGTGACTGCTATGGACACATGGATGAATGTCCATCAGGTCATGTAGGAACGTAGAAACACAAAGAAAAACGACTTTAGTTGAGTTTTTATTGTACATGGTAACTCTTCATGCACTTTTCAAAAACAATTACTTGACTCGCTACTTACTGTACGATAAACCACCCAATCACACACCTTTTTATTTGAGAAAACCAACCATCAGGACATTGCAAATTGCAAAACAGGCCCACCGTCTTGTCGATTGCTATTCCTTGGTGCGGCGACACACAGTGCTGATGAAAATGGAACCGCGGCTCAAATGATCGGCTGATGGACATGAAGTTAATGGATGACACATTTGAGAGTAGAAATACAAACACTCGCCCGTACTTCTCGGCTCGGCGCTGAACGCACACTTTCTTGGCCGAATACGTAACAATGGTGACTTCGGGCTTCGGGCCGCGGTGGCGTGGAAGTGTGTGTGTGTGTGTGTGTGTGTGTGTGTATATGTGTCAGTATTTGAACATTCCCGGACACACACACACACACACCCCAGGTCAGGACCAGTGGCGTCTCTCCGTTAATGAGTCCGTGTTGAAGTGTACCTCGTATCACGCGCACACACACACACACACACACACACACTTCCACGCCACCGCGGCCCGAAGTCACCATTGTTACGTATTCGGCCAAGAATACGAGGCGAACACGACCCGAACCCGAGCCCTCCACGCGGGCTGCGGTGGCGCCCTCCCCGCTGCCTGTTTGGAGCGGGGCATTGTCTCTCAAACCCTGGGAGTAAAGAGCTACAACAGTACAATAACCACCGCCTTCTCCTGTGTGAAAGGCGCCGGCGCGCATTGCGGAGAATGAATGGCGTTCGACAGCTTAATTTGTTGTGATTCGTTAATTCCTAGAACTATTTTTATTTTTTATTTACTGGGACCTTACTGGGTCTTCATTTGTCATTCCCATGTTTTTTAGAGATGGGAACGAAATTCGTTCTCTGCATTTGACCCATCCTACATAGGAGCAGTGGGCTGCTATGATCAGTGCCCGAGGAGCAAGTTGGGGTTCAGGGTTCAGTGTCTTGCTCAAGGTGTAACGGTTCGGGGTAGGACCCAATTGCAGCACAAAACCAAGCACATATGAAAATAAAGTGTCTTTATTTTCAAGGTTATCAATAGTCACAGGGGACAGGCAGGATCGGAAAACCGGGCAGGAGACAGGCGAACGGAGATCCAGAAGGACGAGGCGGGAATCGTAGTCAGGGACAGGCAGGATCGGGAAACCGGGACAGGAGACAGGCGAACGGAGATCCAGAAGGACAAGGCGGGAATCGTGGTCGGGGACAGGCAGGATCGGGAAACGGGGATCGTAGGCAGGAGAATTGCTGGAGAGACTTGCATGAATTAACAGCGAAGAACAATCTGGCACCAGGTGAATAGTAAAGGGCTAATTTGTAGCCTCCAGTAATCACATGATGCAGCCCAGCTGCGAGGGTCAATGAATGAGTAGTGGAGGGGGCGCTGCAGACAGACCATGACAGAACCCCCCCCCTCAAGGGACGGCTCCTGACGTCCCAAAAACTCCAACGCCGAGATGGGTGGGAGGAGGGGGGCTCGGAGGAGGGTTAGTATTCCTCCGAGATGTTGCCATCCACCTGCATGTCCTCGTCCGAGGATGTCTCGCTTTCCTCGTCGTCACTTCCAGGTAGATCGATGGGTTGAAGAGCTGGGGTCCTCCTACCTGGGTCCTTGGTCGGTGCAGTGGTCCTGGACGGCTGGTCGGGGTGACGGCGATGAAAATCCCGAATGGAGACCTTGTCCAGGACGTGCCTGGCAGGGACCCAGGACCTCTCTTCTGGACCGTAGCCCTTCCAGTCGACCAGGTACTGCAGACTCTTTCCACGACGACGAGACTGAAGTAGCCGGTGGCGAGTGTAGGCGAGACCCCCATCGATCAACCTTGGGAGAGGGGGAGGTGGAGCGGCAGGGACGAGAGGACTCACCCGAACAGGATTGATCCTGGACACATGGAACGTCGGGTGGATCCTCATGGACCGGGGAAGCGTCAGCCGAACCGCCGCGGGGTTGACAATCTTCTCGATCTTGAACGGCCCAATAAACCTAGGCGCCAGCTTCTTTGAGTCATCCCTTAGGGGAAGGTCCCAAGAAGACAGCCACACGCTTTGGCCTACCTGGTAGGTAGGGGCCCTGGTGCGGTGGCGGTTAGCTGACGCCGAATAGCGATCAGCCGAGAGTAGCAAGGCGGCCCTTGCTTGGTCCCAGGTCCTGCGGCAGCGACGAATGAAGGCCTGGGCCGAAGGACAGGAGGCCTCCTTTTCCTGGGCGGGAAACAGCGGGGGCTGGAACCCATAGGCACACTGAAAGGGAAAGAGACCTGTGGCAGAGCTGGTTAATGTGTTGTGGGCATACTCAACCCACAGGAGCTGTTGGGACCATGAGGCAGGGTTCTTTGAGGAGAGCCGTCTCCATCTCCTGGTTCTTCCTCTCCGTTTGGCCATTGGACTGAGGATGGAAACCTGAGGATAGACTGACCGTGGCCCCGACTAAGCTGCAGAACTCCTTCCAGAAGGTGGAGGTGAATTGCGGTCCCCTGTCAGACACCACATCGACGGAAAGGCCATGAATACGGAAAACGTGCTGGAGGACCAGTTGAGCTGTTTCCTTGGCCGAGGGTAGTTTGGGCAGTGGCACAAAGTGAGCCAGCTTGCTGAACCAATCGACCACGGTCAAGATGGTGGTATGGCCGTGGGATGGTGGCAAACCGGTGATGAAGTCCAGGGAGATGTGAGAACATGGGCGGTGGGGTACCGGCAGAGGGTGGAGTAGACCAGCCGGAGCCTGATGGGAGACCTTGTGCTGGCTGCAGACCGGGCAGGCCCCCACAAACTCACGGGTGTCCTCCTCCAACGTGGGCCACCAGAATTGCCGTTGGATTGCGTCCTTTGTACGCGTAATCCCCGGGTGGCAGGTGAGGTTGGAGTTGTGCATGCACTGGAGGACTTCGGAGGGGAGAGCAGCGGGGACAAACAGGCGGTCAGGAGGGCAGGCGCTGGGTCCCGAGTGACCTCCTAGGGCGGTTCTAACCCTTTCCTCTACCTCCCAGGTGAGGGGGGCAACCAAGCAGGTGGACGGGAGGATGGTGTCGGGGTCTGCCGTGGACTCCTCTTTCTCCGAAAACTGCCGAGAAAGAGTGTCCGGCTTGACATTGCCGGTTCCGGGTCTATAGGACAGAGACATGTTAAACCTGGTGAGAAACGGGGCCCAACGGGCTTGGCGAGAGTTCAGCCGCTTGGCGGACTGAATGTACTCCAGGTTCTTATGGTCGGTCCATACTAAAAAGGGCTGCTTGGTTCCCTCCAACCAATGGCGCCACTCCTCCAGCGCCAGCTTCACCGCCAGAAGCTCCCTGTTCCCGATGTGGTAATTTCTCTCTGCGGGGGACCGGCGGCGAGAGAAAAAGGCACAGGGGTGAAGCTTTTGGTCCACCGCCGCTTGTTGGGAGAGGACTGCTCCTACTCCCACGTCAGAGGCGTCTACCTCCACCACAAACTGCCTCTCGGGATCGGGCATCTGGAGGATGGGGGCAGACGTGAACTTGGCCTTGAGGGCCCGGAAGGCAGTGTCGGCCACCGGAGACCACAGGAATGGGACCTTAGAGGATGTGAGGGCTGTCAGGGGTGCAGCGACGGTACTGTAACCCCTAATAAACCTCCTGTAAAAGTTTGCGAACCCCAGGAAACATTGTAGCTGCTTGCGGGAGTCAGGGATGGGCCAGACAGTGACAGCTAACACCTTGGAAGAGTCCATGTTGATGTTCCCCTTCCCGATTACATATCCCAGGAAGGAGACAGAAGTAGCGTGAAACTCACATTTCTCCGCCTTCACGAAAAGTGAGTTCTCCAAGAGCCGCTGCAAGACCGCCTGGACATGGTGGACGTGTTCCTCCTTGTTCTTTGAGAAAACTAAAATATCATCCAGATACACAAATACGAATTGGTCCAACATGTCCCGCAGGATATCATTAACTAGAGCCTTGAAGACGGCTGGGGCGTTGGTGAGACCGAAGGGCATGACAAGATACTCATAATGCCCCGTCGGTGTGTTGAAGGCCGTCTTCCACTCATCTCCTTCCCTGATCCGGACCAGATGATACGCGTTGCGGAGATCCAGCTTTGAAAAGATGGTGGACCCCTGCAGCAGCTCGAAGGCAGAGGAGATGAGTAGGAGGGGATACCAGTTCTTTATCGTGATCTCGTTCAGACCCCGGTAATGGATACACGGATGCATGGTCTTGTCCTTCTTTTCTACAAAGAAGAACCCTGCGCCTACCGGGGAGGAGGACTGACGGATGATGCCTGCTGCCACAGAGTCGCCGATGTACTCCTCCATGGCCTTTCTTTCTGGAGCAGATAGGGAGAATAGACGGCCCCTGGGAGGCGACGACCCGAGCTGCAGGTCTATGGCGCAGTCGTATGGGCGATGCGGAGGTAGGGAGTTGACCTTAGCCTTGCTGAATACTTCTCTGAAGTCGGAGTATTCAGCTGGAACCCCCATCATGTTGGGGGCGGGGTCAGAGCAGGCGCTCAGACGTGGGGCAGATGCCTGCTTGAGGCAAACTTAATGGCAAGCGGGACAGCCCAGGATGGAGCCAGTTGATCAGTCTATGGTGGGGTTGTGGTGACGGAGCCAGGGGAAACCCAATATAAATTATTCTCACAGGGACCTCATTATAGGTGTGTTGTGAGACTTTGTTTGAAAGAACCGCATATTTTCCTCCCTCGACGTTGACCAAAGAAAACGACAATGCGTGAATGCATCTCTGTACACGTGGGCCAGGCTGGGGGCCAGATTGTACTGTAACGGGTCGGGGTAGGACCCAATTGCAGCACAAAACCAAGCAAAGGTTATCAATAGTCACAGGGGACAGGCGGGATCGGGAATCCTGGACAGGAGACAGGCGAACGGAGATCCAGAAGGACGAGGCGGGGATCGTAGTCGGGGACAGGCAGGATCGGGAAACCGGGACAGAAGACAGGCGAATGGAGATCCAGAAGGACGAGGCGGGAATCGTGGTCGGGGACAGGCAGGATCGGGAAACCGGGATCGTAGGCAGGAGAATTGCTGAGACTTGCATGAATTAACAGCGAAGAACAATCTGGCACCAGGTGTAGCCTCCACTAATCACCTGATGCAGCCCAGCTGCGAGGGTCAATGAATGAGTAGTGGAGGGGGCGTGGCAGACAGACTGTTACACAAGGACACTTCGACATGCAGACAGTTTTGGAAGTGGGGATCAAGGGGATCGAACCACCGACCCTACGGTTAGTGGACGACCCGCTCTGTCCACCCGCTCTACCCACTGAGCTACTGCCACCCAGCCGCCCACCATATTGCCTGATTAAAAAAGGTTTAATCAATCACAGGATCTGGTAAACTCACGCATACCGGCGACATGCCTTCTGCGTGTGTTCGTTCCTGGGAACGGCTGAAAGGGGGAGACCTGGCTAAACTTCCTTTCTGTTCACTATGTAGTCATTTAACGCTTTCACCTGGAGCGAGCGACGGTGAGCACAGTCACAGTTTTGGGTTAGGGTGTCTGCTAACATACAGGCTGCGGACATCAAACCTCGTTCCCTTCTGACTTTAGGCCCCCCCCCCCCCACCCCCCGCCCTCCCCCTGCCCTCCCCCTCTTGGTGAGACATCCAACCCTTTGTCCACCCGGGTTAACAAACAGTAAAAGTACGAGATGTAAGAGTGGCTTGTGCGCTAACCGTGTGTTGTATCCGTGCCGCTATCGTCTAAAATGTGTCATGGTTTCCACTGAGAAAAGGCGTAGCGGAGGCCAGTTGAACCACTAAAGCCCCTTCTCCCCCCCCCCTCCCCCCCCCCCCGCTGGCTCCCCTATCGCACCACAGGAGACCTTACAGTGTTCCAGCTCTAATGGCCGGTCCGCTGTTTCCGCGGCGCTCAGAAATGATTACACACTTAGTCCTTCTCTGCGGCGCTACCGAGCGCAGGAGCGCCGTGGGGGGGATGGGGGGGTGGGGGGTGGGGGGGGGGGGGGTGGTCTCCGGAAGACATCCGGAGCCTTGGCCACGCGACCTTTAATGACCTTACCCTAGATAACGAGCACTCCGGACCGCGGGAGCCGACCTCCAGCGCTGGGTTGATACAGGGACCGGAGGAACCCCGCCCGGGAACACCGCCGTCTCCCTACGGCCCCGCGAGGCGGACACACACACACACACACACACACGTGCGCACTCGCGGGGCCACGTCCACCGCGGGGCTCTGACTAACTGGCTTCTGGTGCTCAGAGGCGTGGGTTTCTTTTTTTTTTTTTTGTACTCAATTGGGGGAAAACTGTCGTGAAAAAAATGGATGCTTTGGGGCCCAACGCCGGCCCCCGGCCTGCTGACCGCGCAGGTCGGAATCAAACCTGCGGTGCCTGTTCTGTCGTTCCCTCTCTTTTTTTTTCACATCCACTTTCGTGTCTTTATTCACGGCCCTGCTCGTAAATAAATGCCTGACATTTCATAAAATGTGTGTTGAATATTCTTTTGCGGGATGAATTTGAGAACTAATACTATGTTACCGTGTTATATTTGACGTTACATTCTAAATTATATTCACTTTCATGGCTATAATTGTGAATCACATCTATCCCACTTACTATCTCATGCCACACAAGCATTGGTGTAATAGTAAAGTATATGAGTATTTAAATATGTATTTCATGCATTTAGCATAACTGAATAAGTACAATCAAGGCATTCACACACTCAAGCCTAAGCTGCAAATTGCTTAGCCACTCAGATATGAGTGAATGCAGCAGTCATTGCCATCTATTGACACACATTGATTACATCTTGTAAAAGCACAACGTCAAAGGTGGACAGATAATTTTGGCACATTGCTGTGCCAGAATTATCTCTCGTGGCCAGATGCAGCTGTTCCGCCAGATGCCACCCCTGAATATATTCCCTAAATGTATTCCCTAAATTAATTTCCTAAAGGTATTTCCTAAATGCATTTCCAACGTTTCACAGCCTCCACCAAGTTCCTTTTGTCTTTGCTTTGACTATCTGAGATTAAATGTAAATATTCCACAAACTCTAACCTGACTTGGCACACAAAGCTTTTCTTTGGGGCGGGGGGTGTTCAGATCTCTCTCATCAAATGTGAAATGTTTTCCAAATCAAAAGCCCACCGTTTTGGTTTTTCCCATCCACTGGTTCTCTCCCCTCGGCGGCGCCGAGACGTGTCAAGTCTCTGTCACACATGGACAGCATGAAAATGAATAGGAATATTTTTACATACAGTCACGCCGGGTCCCGTCACTGGGAACGCGGCCTTGTCTCGGCGGGAAGGTAGGATCGTCTCTCAAACAAGGTCTAATCACCCGGCCAGACGTAGAGGGGAGATGAAAACGTGTCCCCGCGAGATAGGGAGCCATTTCACGGCAGAGGGATGTGGCGTCGGGGCGAGATTGACGTGTGGTGGATATTTATGTGTGCCCCTCCGTATTTTTACACTAAATGCTACAGTCTCTAATAAGGTTTTAATGCGAAATGCCATTTAACGCGAAATGCCATTTAATGCAGCGAGTGCTCACGGGCCGCTGTGTAATCCGCCAGGCTGCGGGTCTGTTGGTGTGATAATAATACCTTTTTATGATCTGCAGGTGAGCGCTTCTGCGCCGGCCCCCTTCGACCCAGATCCAGAATCTCGATAATTACATTATGTTCCTGTATAATTTCAAGGTGAAAATTACACTTCTCCACTGGCATTACATTGACAGCAGAATGTCTGTTCAGTCTGATATATAGGCTATATACTGTATATATATATATATATATATATATATATATATATATATATATATATATATATATATATATATATATATATTCTTTTATTTTCTCTGTCCGTGTTGAACCACGATTGCAGAGGTGAAATGATGAATGCAGTTCATATCAACTGAATTAATTAGTTCATAAATCAGAATAATTTAATGTCCAGCTGGCACACTCATAAAAGTTCACCCAAGTATAAGAGAAGTTACTACTTTGGGTTTTACTAGAAGCTGTTTACTACCAACTGTAAACATGTGATTTGAGCCGAGCGATGGGCTCTCAACTGCTGGCGGGGGATGGGGTGGGGCGGGGGGAGGGCTTAATGGGGCGATTCATTTGAATTTAAACTTTATTGACACTCTACAGCCACAGGAAAAGCACGAGAGGATGTTCCACAGCAAGCCTTTAAGGTTAAATAGTAGAAGTTTGTCATAAGCAGAAGACGTGTTGCGTAAAATATGGTGTTGAAGTTTGGATGGTGTGTGAGTGTGTGTGTGTGTGTGTGTGTGTGTGTGTGTGCGCGTGTGCGTGTGTGATTGTAACGCGTTGAGGTCTATATATAGAGGGACATGGTAGCCGAGCTGTTAGGGTGTTTGAGTCTCAGCCGGAAGCTTCTAGGTTCGATCACTACAGGCTTACCTGTAGGCTTGTAAGGACTGCAACACCTGCATGCACCTTGATGACATGCATCTGAATGTTACTTAAGTAATTCACTTTGGATCAAAATGTGTCTGCTACAATGATATATACAGGTAACATGATTCATATCAGGATGAAAAGATTGTTGCTTGTTTGCATTGTTGCTTTGAACTGTGATATATTGTACACACATTTTCTTTTTTCTTTTTTTTCTTTTTGATGTTTTTTTTTTTTTTTTTTCAAATAACAGATATCTCTCCCAGGGGGCAGTCAACACATCTGCAGTACATTACTGTCATTATAAGATGGTTATACTGTAGTTTAGATCGTGAACACATAGGGGCTTTATTAACACTCACTTATCTGATGGTAAGTGAGGGCTGCCTGTGTTGGCAAAGTATGAATGAAAAGCATTCAGCCGAGAGGAGGCTGGTCAGGCTGTGGATTACCAGAAATCGTGGAAGTCACACTTCAAAATGGTCTCTGGAGGTTCCCTGTCGTAATTCAACACTAAAAGTTGCCTTTGTCTGGGTCACGTCTTTACCGGGCTGCAAACAGGGCAATAACACTTTAATGGAAAGGGCAGGCACACAAGACCGACCATGTGAAAACATGTTTGTTCCATCTTTGCGAAATAAATAATAACACAGTTATTTATTCCGATAAAAATTCACAAACATTTTTTTTTTACTCTGTTTGGGAATGAAGCTTTGCCTTAGTCTGCAATCAATTTATGAAATCTTCATAAAATACTAAAATTAAGCCACAAGATTAAACAAAAAATGCTAACTACTTTGCCTAATTATCAAAGGTTTATGTTGAATCTTTGTAAATCTGACTTGATTTACCAAGCCAACCTTGATCCAAAGGGAATATTGGACTGCTAAGCTTCTTGCTCAATAGTCTCTCGGCCGTCTAGGAAAGTCCCGGCCGGGGTTCAAACCGGCAACCCTCATTTAGTCAGCCCGCCCGCTCTTCCTCCTGAGTTCTAATGAATTATAATGATAATATAATTAACTCCATGCAACGTAATTCATTACTCAGATGCTGAGCACGGACTACCAGTCCCTTATTATTATGAATCAGACTCGTGGAAAAAACCATGCGGCACTTTGTGATTTGTTTAAGAATAGACCATATCACACATGGATGTTGCTGCAGCAGCAGCAGCAGCACAGCGTGTACCCTCTGCACCACTTCAGGGAATTATCACGTCTTAATAGCCGGCTAGTAGAACACATCCAAGGCTGCTCCGCTGCTCCACCCCTGAGAAAGAGAGAGAGAGAGAGAGAGAGAGAGAGAGAGAGAGAGAGAGAGAGAGAGAGAGAGAGAGAGAGAGAGGGGGGTGTCAAAAGTTCAGCCGGCCGTCGCACACCTCTAACGAATCAAATCAATTGATTAAATTACGTTAACAGCCATAGCGTCTTCTATGGTGTTTGTTTTTGTTTTTTTGAGGCCCATGCTTTGTTCCCCGGGCCTTGCCTCGTACTTCATTACACTGACAATAAGCATTTCCTTCTTGCCTGACAGTTTAATCTGTGCCGTGTGTACGCAGTGGCACACTGTTTGAGACGCACGCTCCAGAGGTCAGTAAATCTCCCTCCATCACTCCGGTGACAGGCGCCCCCGCTCCCCCGCCATGCAGGTCTATACTTTGTTCCTTTGCAAACCGTTTTTATTTTTTTTATTTTATTCTTACCTTTGCCGAAAACATTTAGCGTCGATGGGTTTTAAAGTGGAACACGGCGGCTAAACTGTTTTGCTTAACAGTTTTTAAACGAAGCTCCGCTATCTGCTTCCTGCCGCCAATTACCCAGCAGTCGGTCGCACCTTCACTCCAACCCGGCAGAAGGCATTTTCTCTTTCTGCAATCCCTTTTCCCGTCAAGCTGAATCATAATTAAATCAAGAAATTGACTTTTATCTCCCCGGCGAGCTTAAGGGATCACGCCGGCTCAAGTGTTTGTTTGTTTTTGAAGTGTGTGTCTTGTAGCGTCGTGTTATTTCTCATGCTCCAGACAACCTTTAGGAGGCTGGCTACAAGGCGGATGTCTTGTTCCTCCCTTAAAGGTGAAATTCATTCATAAAAGCAAGACTTTTATTCAACACCTGGCTGACAAACGTAAAAAAAAAAAAAAAAACGAGAGACAATACCTACTTTGCATCGTAGGCTATATGCATTGAATGAAAGTACTGAGCAAATATTAACTTACTTGATGTGTCCACATATCGTTTAGAGGGTCTCTGAGTGCCAGGGGAGTCTGGTGGAAAGGGCCCAATGTCCACAGTCTACCATCAGTCAACCTTGAGCAAGGTGCTCTAACCCTTGCCAGGCTCTGTATCTGAATTAACTGTGAATTGCTTTGGATAACAGTGTCTCATAAATGACTCAATAATTCATACCTTTTACACACATGCTGGCCCTTAAAACAAGATGCCCTAGAACAATGGTTCCCGACCTTTGACCTTAACCTGTATGACTAATTTGTCATCAGGATCTTTCGCGGGCCGCTTCGTATGCAAACCATTAAAAGATAGATAGATTTACGGGCGGTGGAGGGCGCCGGCTTCGTATGCACGCCCTGGCAGGTGTGGATCAGTGGAGAGACGAAGACAAAAAAGTGAAGCCGGGCCTAAGCTCCCTGCATGTTTATTGAGCAAACACAAATGAACACGAAGCATCAACGGAAAACATGACGATGATAAACCTGTGATGGAATGCATAGAGCGGAGGTAGTTTTCGAAACAACAAGCCGTGATACAATATTTACTGAACAATAATTTGAATGGTTTTATTTTCAACTATCCATGACATTATCTAGATCTATGACATACTACCTGCAGTACCCTCATGCAATTTCCCTCAGGGATCATTAAAGTATGTCTGTCTGTCTGTCTGTACCCCTCGCACGCTAGCAGTGGTACACCTACCACAGGTTTCGCCCCTCGAATGGATGTACCGACGTCCATACATGGCCTTATTTCCGTTAGAAATCCGCAATCCTCACACACACACACACACACACACACAGAAAGGCCAGACGCTTCTCAAACTCGAAACTCGGCCATCGGTTGAACTCAACTCGTTTTTTGGCTGCTGAGGCAACTTGCTAATGCGCGTGCTTAACATGTGTCCTAAACACTGAGCGAGGGGCTTAACGAGCAGTCTATACAGGCCGGGCTGCAGGCTTGGCACTCGGTTAATTTGGAGACCCCCCGGACGCCTGTAAACGGTGGTAATGGGTCAGATACGCCGGAGTCATCACCGCCGTTGTTTTAAGAGATGGTCCCGCCAGGTGCCCCGGTACGTGTGGACGCCCTACACTTCCTGTGCTGAGGACGCAGCACGCCACACTGAAACGCCGCTGTGTCATCACCCAGGCTAACAAAAGGAGATTGAGGCCGGGTGTACGTTTTTTTTATTGAATGGATATTATTACCGTTGTTTCTTTGCCAAAAGTTAATGGAGTTTCGGGTAATCTCCAAATTAATATTTATCTTTTATTAGGGAAAGGCAGCAGACATGGCTTTGATTCCTGTATCACCGTTTTTGATTGAATTTTGTCTCTCCAATGAAAATTTGTCTTGGAGGGTTCATATTGAGGAATCCCTATTGTTTGAAATCACATCAAGGATTACCCCACATTGTGCTATTGTTAGCTTTGTAATACTTTTTCATTCATTTAAATAAAACATTGCACACCCATGAATGTCGTTATCAATACAAATATTGGGTAATCAGGTTGTATCCATTGTGTACACAAATGTGCATTATTTCCCAACTGCACTGGTTGAATGACCCATCAATGGACCACAAGCTTTAAATTGGCAATATATATAACATTAGCGTGACATCGTTAGCATGTCAATGCCATCATTAGCAAATTACTTTAGGCACTTCATCATAATGGACAGTAATGCATAGTTATAAATAATGTAGTGTAAGAGTATTGCAGTGTAATGCAGTCAATAGTGTCCAACTAGACCCACCTCAACCGGTGATCCCATTATTCTTACATCTAATAGACAGTAACTCTTCTTCATTGTTATTACTGTCCCGAGGACTGCCTTCTGCTGTGACACCCTAACTCCCCATCTGGGATTAATAAAGTACATCTCATCAGGTCTCCAATGCGGTGGCCTGGCAGTGTAGTTACTCAGCCAAACACGACGAATGAAATGCTGAACTCACATGATCTGAAATCCCGGCCCGTGAAGGACCCAGGCTCAGCCGTTGGACCGTGTGTGGACGCACAGACCACCCCTCTATGAAACGCAGTACTGCAAAGGAGGGCGGGGTGGGGGTGGGGTGGGGGGGGGGGGGGGGGGGGGGGGGGACTCCGCTCCTAGCCTACCCACCAGCTCTTCACCAGAGGAGGTGCTTGTGCTCATCAAAGTGTGAATTATCAAGCATGACATAAACAGGCGTAATTGGACCATCAATCACATAAATTAGTTATGGATTATCTCTCCCTAATTGACCCCTTTGTATTATGGGCTGTGAAGAAAATGAACTCAGTTAAATACTGGAGCTAAACGCAAGCTCTGAATCAGACTCTTCCCCTCTCATTGGGATATTTTTCCAGCGCTCTGCCATCGTAGGTTTATTACAGTAGAGATACGCCCACAGAGCACTTCAAACCACACATAATGGAGGCTCTGGTTCGAGGAGTCTGGTTATACATGCTAGAAGTTTACACTATTAGTAACCTCTAGGTTGGGTTAGATTGTGGTTTGGATTAGATTTTAAATGTTTGGATTAAATTAAATTACATGTATATCACATTTCAATATTAGATTAGATGCTATTAGATGTATTACAGGTTAGGGACGTATGAGATTTCAGAATGTATCGTTTCTTTTCAACTACCTATTGATTCTGCATTCTGCACCATCTCAGGTTAGGTCCAATTTATTGGCTGATGTTATGCCATGTGACGTCAGTTACCATATCATATGCACTGAAATCAGGAGATGTTTCTCTGGAAGCTGGTGTGTGAGTTTAGGGGGGTGGGGGTTGTGTGAGTGTGTGTGTGCGTGTGCGTGTGTGTGTGTGTGTGTGGGGGGGGGGTAAGGGGATTTGCAGCCTGCAGTGAGTATCCACGCAGCACATGTCTGTCACAGCTGAGTCAGTTCTTCTAGTCAAGGAGGAGTATATAGAACGCATTCAAATATGGATTGTGTTTTGTGTGCTTTATTTGCATGTAAGTGTATGAATACCCGTGTGAGATGGATACTCATTGATTCAACCTATTGATCGAGTTTCCAATAACTTGGAGCTTGCTGCGAGTTAAAGAGGCACAACATTCATTAACAAACCCCAATGTGCCCACAGAGAGATGAAATAAAGACTTTTTAAAAGTCTTGATTAAAATGACTGGCCTGGATTTCTTTATTTGCTTAAATACAGGGAAACTTAAGAAAATTATATTGAAAGGTAGTTGGTGTGGTACATTGGATAAATTATAGGCTGAATGTTGATTCTTTATTTTGCATTGTGAATGTGGGCAGGCATGCTAACTTAATAGAGAAGGATTTGCACCAGCTGCCTAATAACTTTGGCTCAAGCAGTCCTTATCTTAGCCAAACTTTTGGAGGGGAGAAAGAAAAAAAAACATTATGGAGATATTGTACTGACGAAAAGCTAATTTGGGTGGATGAAGCTTTCGTAAGGATATATTTACAGTAGCCAGTCTACCCGGTGTGGATTTGAAACCTTGACAGGCACTTTTGCTAAGAATGTTGGTGTCCAGACAGGACAGCTTGTTCATTTTACTGGTACTGGCCTACTTGTGTTCCCTTATAGCCAGTTACACGCTTACAGATCAACGCCTCCAACAACGTGATTGATCGAAACAAATACGAAGCGAAAGAACGCGAAACACCCCATTCACCTAGATTTTAGTTAGTCTACTGTCAAAACTTTTTTTTTTCGCACATTTATTCATGAAAACTCTAATTTGCTAGACTAGCTTCTTAATGCACTGATATGACAACTACACCCAACCAGATATGATTTTTAGGGAAGAAACACACATTTGAGCTTTGTCACAACACGTGCTGTGACTGCTAAACCAACGTCTTAAGTATAAAATAAAGATCTGCGCAGTCACGTGCCACAGGGAGTAGTGAATTCTATTTTTGAGAATTTTGAAAGAAGTATACTTCAGGTTTTCATTCCAACCAATCTCTCCACAAACAAGTCTATCATTCATGATTTTCTTTTTTTGATATTTCAATCTGTGACTGAAGTTCGCTGGTGGTGGTTCCTGCAGCCTTGTTGCATCCCACTCATACTAATACTGTCAGTGAAATTCATGCCCCTGCCTCTCCCCTCAGCCTCTCAAAGTTTCCTCACAACTCCTCACCCGATAACCAATCTGCCCCCTGACTCGGTTCTTGTGTTGATGACCAGAATTTATTTGTCCTTCCATAAATTATTCAGTGTTTTGCATCGATTAGCTGCCATACCTTTAAGGTTATGGACACAGCATCTTGACAAACCCTGCATGTTAACACGATTGCGGCACGATACTGATTCACCGAAGCACAGGTAGAAATTACCGGCTCATTTGAAGACCCCCCCTCTTAAATGTCTCTAGTAATTCATTCATAATCCCAGGCAGTAGTCCTACTGTGTGTTGACTTCACACATGCGTTTTTGCCTTTTGGGTTGGGTTGTTAAGCCTCAAGTCTCAAACAAAAGTACAGGGTGGGTACAGGACTATTACCTAGACAGGAAGCCCCCAACTCAGCTAGGATGTTGGTGTGTGTGTGTGTGTGTGTGTGTGTGTGTGTGTGTGTGTGTGTGTGTGTGTGTGTGTATACGTGTGTGTGTGTGTGTGTGTGTGTGTATATGTGTGTGTGTGTGTGTGTGTGTGTGTGTGTGTATGCGTGTGTGTGTGTGTGTGTGTGTGTGTGTGTGTGTGTGTGTGTGTGTGTGTGTGTGTGTATGCGTGTGTGTGTGTGTATGTGTATGTGTGTGTGTGTGTGTGTGTGTGTGTATGCGTGTGTGTGTGTGTGTGTGTGTGTGTGTGTGTGTGTGTGTGTATGCGTGTGTGTGTGTATGTGTGTGTGTGTGTATGCGTGTGTGTGTGTGTGTGTGTGTGTGTGTGTGTGTGTGTGTGTGTATATGTGTGTGTGTGTGTGTGTGTGTGTGTGTGTGTGTATATGTGTGTGTGTGTGTGTGTGTGTGTGTGTGTGTATGTATGTGTGTGTGTGTGTGTGTGTGTGTGTGTGTTATAATGTTCCTGTTGTCACATAGTCCCTCAGGGACAACCACTTTGAAGGCACTAACACTGTGAAAGATGGTGCGCGATGACACAGCAGGGGACCAGGTCACGGCACGCATCACATTCACAACATATACGACCAAGGGACAGGCAGCCATTACAACATGCGTCAACATCACCGCAACGGGTGTAGTCGCTGCATTCACGGTCCTGTGTCTGTGATTGTGACCGCATACATCTGAACCTCCCCAAACTTGTCGCTTGTTTATCTCCTAAATAAACCCCCCGAAACATACTAGTGCGAGAGACGACGTCGTCCTGACGTAGTTTGACATTTTTAGCAAAGCAGCCGTAAGCTACGACGCCGCCGGCGGTCTCTGGAGGCCTCCGCTATGCTGGCTTTTGTCAAACGTGGCTTCTTTTCAATTTAAATAAAACCACACATCTGCTCAAGTCATTGGTCAGTAAGCAGGCCTCTGGGAACGGATGGATGGACTCGTTTGTCACCCGGGTGATAAAGGCAAACGGACAACATTATGAAAGATCATTTTCAGTTCATATTTGGCATTTTGGATTATGGCACACACACACACACACACACACACACACACACACACACACACACACACACTGGTATACACTACTATTATTGAAGCAATGTCTTTAGAGGTGTGCAGTAGTTGTGGCACGCTGGTGACAGACCATAGCTAAAATGGGGGTGCTAATGATCGACATTTTCCAGTACTTTCAGAACTGTGGTGCTCTCAGCAGAAGCCAGAGAAAGACTTTGTGGCATTTTCCTAATGTCCACTCAGCCAATACTGGAAGCGGACAGTAAAACATGACATTTTCTCCACACTGATGTCGGTGTCCAAGCATGCAATCCAATCCTCTACCACTATCTGGAAGGTCGCTATGCAGAACTCTGGAAGATGGACCTGGGCAGATACATGCGTGTGTGGGTGTGCTGTCATGGTGGTTTTGTGGTAAAAGGGCTATTTATGTGTGAGTGTTGTGAACGTCTTTCCTCGTCAGCGAGCCAATTAGAGTCTGTATATCTCGCAGAAAAAAAAAGCACAGCCATGAACTGAAGTTGTGGAAATGCACAGATAAACTTGTGGTGAACTGAATTGTCAGGATGCATCATGTTTTCCATTAATTGCCATCAATCAAACTGCATTTGTATGTACAGGGCATTTCCCACAACAGATGCTAAATGATATGCTGTACATTAAAAGAAAAAAAAAAAAACATGTGTACAACAACAAGGTAGAGCAACAACGAAACACAAACCTGGTGGTATGGCTTTCTGGCATACTCTTTGAAGGGAGAGACGTCATCGCATGTGCGTGCCAAACGTTTCCTGTTTCAGCAGACCTACTTTTTAAAATTCCCCATTCTGGCAGCGGCGAGCGTGTACCTGGGCGCTTATACAGTGAGGAGGTTGCTGACACCTAAAGTCCTCGTCTGCTAGTACCTATTAGCTTAGCTGGCGCTGAGCAGGGGAGTCCAAAGCGGACACCGAGCCATATATTTCTCTGCATTATTTGTCCGGAGAAAGGCTTGTAGAACACCTCCCCCCCACCACTCACCCCCCCGCTTTCGCTCGCTACCAATTTACAAAAGACACCCCTTCTCCGGGGAGTCGTTCAGCGCAGCTAGCCAAACTCCGCGGTGCTACGCTGCAAGAGCGGTTCTGGACCACGTGGCTTCTCACTGGTGATTACATCGTCATTGAGCAGATTCTCCTGCGCTGGGCTTCTTGTCCAGTGAACTAGTGACCTCACGGGCTCCAACACCTAGCCACCGTCTCAAGGCTAGGGTGACTTTCAGAATAACTTAGCTTTTTTAGTATGTTAAAGTTATTAAAGGTGGCAGGGCCCCTGGAGCGTAAAATGTCTTGCTAAAGCAGATTTAGATCCCCAGTGGGGTTATTCTGATACGTTTTTCTCTTTCGCACGTTAATAATATTCCCAAAGCTTGCCATATTAGTTTTTTTTCTTTTCCCCCTCCATTTCCCACAATGCAAGTGTGCGAGTGTGTGTGTGTGTGTGTGTGTGTGTGTGTGTGTGTGTGTGTGTGTGTGTGTGTGTGAGTGTGTGTGTGTGTGTGTGTGTGTGTGTGTGTGTGTTCTCCCACCTACGGGCGCTGCGACTACCTCATTAAATGCCGCGATGAGATAACCGTCAGTTTTGGCCAAAGTGCACCCACACAGGTCATAAGTAGTCTGACAAGTCCAATTTCTCAGATAACACGGTGTTGGGCAAAACATCAATCAAAGTGCCACTCTTCTTAACTCGCACACGCAATCCACCCGGTGGGAAAAAAAAAATGAAGTGACTGGATGTGTGCGATTTTGTAGAGTAAGGGTCTCTTTAAAAATCACTTGTGAGTCATTTCACAAGCGGCATCTCCATAACCTGTTTAAGTGTAGAGGCGCTTCCATTAAAACAAACTGAGTCATTAAAAAAGGACTATTAATATTTTCAACTGATGCAGTCAAGCCGTTTTGTTTTGTGATCTACGAGTAATAAATGACAGTCGAGTGCGGGATGTGAATTGACAGATTATAAATCTAATTATCGTCCATTTGGAGGATAAAAAAATACACCTTTCTGTCCTCTAATCACACTGAGTCTATTATAGAGGTTTGGGTTATTTAAACAAATCAAGCCTTTTCTTTTTTTTTTTTTTAGCTGTGGGTGTTTTTGGTTTTTGTTTAGTTTGTATAAATCACAACATTGGCTCGAGCCGTTTGCGAATAATTGAAGTGGACATTTGGGAGTAAGGAGCGATTGGTAGAATATTTCCCAGGTGGATTAATGATTCATGAGCTAAACTGTGAGGGTGGGGGTCTGAGTTGTACTGGCCCCTGGTGTAGCTGCTAGGCTCACGAAACAGCGGTAATATGTGATGGGAAACACCGCTGCTAGTTGAGAGCATATCTCAGCACAGATAACACAACCTACTACTTAAAAGTGTTAAGAGAGGTTTTTGCTTGACACAAAACTGTTTGAGTAAAACGCATAATTATATATCCAGTTTATATAATGAAGTATTTCCAAATTAAACTTTTCTTTCTTTGTTTTTCCAAAAACGTGCTGCATTATAAATTCGACCATTGCATTATGATATTTCATTAAATGTATACTACATATAAACGATAATGAAACAAATGTATATTGTATAGTTTAACAACGTAATATCGTGGGAGGACACAGTCGTACAGCATGCGGCATACGGAACATCACAGAACATCACCAACAACAACGACATCACCGTCGTCCTACTCTGATTCGAGGCGTTTTGCCGGCCGAATTGAGTCCACCAACGGCGAGTTCTCTGTGGTTTGGCGCTCGCCGCCTGATGTTTGTTACATGGCAGGATGTCAGCGGCAACACTGATCCGACCAGCCCTGCTGTGACGACCCATTCACTCTGGATCGGCTAATCTGGCCTGGCGCTGTCACTCAAAGCCCGGCGCCGTGCGCGCTGCCATTCGCTGGGTAGCGTTTCCTCTCACTGTGTGCACTCTCGCCGTTTACAAGTGCATCCAGAAACGTGGCGAGGGAAAAATTAACAGGCGATCCATATTTCCGTTGTTCCATTCTCCCTTCTTCCACCTATGATTCATCCATCCATCCATCCATTAATTCTCCCTTCCATCTACTCATCCCTTCATTCTTTATTCCATCCTCCCGTCTTATCGATCCGTGCCACCGCACACACAGTATCCTGCTCGTCCTTAACAACAACGTTAATGCTTGGAAATGAATGCTACTTATGTTTACTAAAGACTGGGTTGGGGTTTCGTCTGAATGGGCGTTAGCGCGGAGCAGAGCAGAACGGTTGTTTTCCTCAGAGGGAAACATCCCCACTGGGTCCCAGCCATAGAAAGCCCCCCCCAATGTGTTCAGTGTTACAAAACCGCAAAGCCGCGTCCCATGCGCTCCCGATGTGCACAGCTTCACGCCACTGTAAATATAGAAGCGGGCCTAACAGACTGTCAGGAGAGGTGTCCAGTTCCATTATACATTCCCAACGCAGACTGTGACTGCCGTAGCGAGCGAGAGAGAGAGAGAGAAAATATTTTATTTCCAGGTATGTGTCTGCCGGTTTGTGACTGGGAGGCATCAGTCGGCTGTGTACAGATATGTAAATGAGGGTTGTACCATTGTGCATGCATTGTATCTTGACATATTTAACATTTGCGGGGCACACGCTCCTTAGCTCTAGGCTTTCACTTAGTTTTACACGGTTTTTTGAAAACTTTTCCGCGGCGCTTCATGAATATTAATGGCCGGGGGGTGAAGGGGGGTTGGGGGGGGGGGGGGGGGGGTGGGGGATTGCGTTGGGAGTTGCGAAGGTTCTATATATGAAGTGGTTTTCTGACTGTGGTGGTGGGGAGGAACTGTGTGTGTGTGTGTGTGTGTGTGTGGAAGTCCCCAGATTTTATTATTTCAACGACAAGCGCAAAATATTGACTTAGCAGAAACACGGGGTACGGCGCCACAGCGAGGTCCCAGCCGGTGTGAGTAATGCAAATGGGGGCCCCCGTGGACCAATCAATAATGCATGTTGCCGCGCGGTTGTTGTGTCGGTTTCCGGCAAACACGCGAGCAGACGGAGGCAGCCGCTCCGCAGCGCGGCGCTCTGCATGTCAGCGGGGAGAGCCGGCGTGTGTTTCTACATACCTGCGCCGCCAGTAGACGTGATGTGCGACAATGATGATGCTGCTGCCACTGCTGCTGCTGCTGCCTGCCTGCCTGAAAAGGGCCGAAGGATCAATTTCTATTTTATTAACTTTGAACCGTTTTAAACTTCAATTACTTTTTTGAAAGTCTATTGACGCTTTTTTTTCCTTCTTCTTCTTCTTCTTCTTCTTCTTCTTCTTCTGCCAAAGTCTCACATATACGTTTGATTCTAAATTGTGTGCTAGAGAAGATGAGAGCGTAATTAAGTACAAAAAGGAAGCTAAACTGAATAAAGGTTTAATGAAAAAGTCAGGGAGTTGTGATCAGCTCCTCTTTGCCAAATTAAGAGATGCTTCAAAGTGGAATGCAAATTAGAGGCGCTATCAAAGCAAGATGAATATTTAGAAGAAAAAAAAAAGTGAGATCAAAATTGTCCAAAAAAAGTGGTGTCGCAGCTCCAGCGTGGCAATAGACAGGCAAATAAGCATTAGTATTTACAAAGATGAAAACCACCGACAATCTGTACCCAGGGATGAATTAAAAAGGGAATCAGGTGACAGGCATTCATCGGCAGAGCTGCCAGCGTGGTTGAGACGCTGTCACCTGGGAGAGCAGCTAATCACCTGTCATGGCGGCAGCGGCATGTGTAGCCCTGACGTGCTCCTGTTCCACCACCAAGTGTGATGATGACGAGCCAGCCCATCAGTTTTGTTTTAACTAAACATAGAGAAACGAGTTAACGTTACTTCTTGGGGAATAATTGATCTCATTCATAATAACATGAAGTCTCAGGAAGTATTTTTCAAGAGGTTTGACTTCAATGCGCGGCGGGTAATTGGTGGTTCTATTTTAGAAATGCACCCCACTTGCAGAGATTGCCGGCAGGGGGGACGTCCACGCACACACACACACACCAGTTGGTACGGTCCGCTGGTAGGTTGATCCATGTTTCCATCACACACGCTGTTGGACACTCCCACCTTTGATGTCACAATGTGGACAATTATGACGTTTCCCCCCAGTGGCAAAACGGGGGTCTTTCGAAACAAACTGGGAGTGCTGGAGAGAGAGAAGAGGCCGTGTGAAGTGTTGTGGTACCTTCCCTTTAACACCTGGTCTCACCCAGATTCGTGTCCTAGATAGACTCCGTTCTCAGGTCAAACGCTTGACCTCCACGCTCTAACAGCCCAGCGGCGTTTTCCACAGTAATCATCGCCACTGTCTTCCATTTCATCACTCGGAATACAATTATTTCACTTCTTAAAGGTCCCGCCCCACGGTCCCCACGTACAGAACCCACATCGCAGGTCCTCCTTAGATGTCCGATGTCCTCACATACACCCCTCGTCAAATACCCTGCGCGTCCTCGCATACACACCTCCCCTCACACACACACACGCACACACGCACACACCTCTTATGTCCCCGACACACCCCCATCTGAAAGCCAGTGTTTCTCCAGGTAAACCTCACACCCTGCACCATTAATAATAACTCACATCCTCACACACAGCCTCCCGGGTGTATTTTCCGCGCAGGGGGAGGAAAGGATAGCGGGAGGAAACATGCCGGGCACACGGGGAACATGGGAATTCTATTTCATCTCCGAGGAGAGGCAGCGGGGACGAGATGGAAAGGTTTCAGAGCAATTCCTTGATGTGCAGCCTGGCAGCGAGCCGCCACTCAGCGCACACGGACGCCCGCCTCTGCTCAACCCCCCCCCGAAAAGCAAAATTGGCAGAAGTTTGGACAGGAGTTTTGACAGTTTTTTTTGTCCGCAGTTGTCAGGTGGGGGGGGGGGGGGGGGGGGGGGGGGGGGGGGGTGCGCCCCTCCCCGCGGTGGCGGTGCCGTCGTCGGGGGGGGAGAGAGGAAAAAAAAAACGTCTTGTAACGAGGGCGGCGGTTTTTGGAGCGCCCGCGTGGCGTGATGTTGATTTAGCCGATACAAGCAATTTGCTGGGAGTTGCTTCAACCCGGATGTGCAATTGGACGGATCAACTAGCAGCCTGCCCAGCGGACTGAACGAGCTGCACGAGTCTTCCCGATGGCGGGTGGACGCTCACTCTCGTGAGAGCTCCCTTGAGGGTGTGTGTTTTGAAAATGGCTTGTAATGGCCAATCAGCAGCACACCTGGTGGGGGAGGACGGCTTCCTTTGTGTTGGCGTTAGCGTCAGCGGCGCACGCACACGCGTTCTGAGGCCGCTTCCCGTCGATTGAAACCTATCATTAGTCGGTACAGCGACCGCTAGCTGAGCGCAGCTACTGTATTGATTGCATATGGTGGGGGGGGGGGGGGGGGGGGGGGGCTATTGATCAGGGAAAGGGTTGATGTTGTGATAGGATTCAAGCGGTCTTGGAAGACCTGGTTACAGTAAGTGAGCCCATCTAGTGGTTAATGATCACTTTTGCCTGTGATGATTATTTGTCGGCTAAATGGACAACGTTTTGTCATCTCATCATCATCATCATCATGAAAATCATGTTATTAAAATAGCACGTTTTTAAAAACTACAATGTGGAGAAAGTTTTTACAATGTGCTTTAAAGACAACAGGCTTCTCCTGGAGATATGAAAACACTGGATATAGATGGAGAAAACACCAAATGCTAGCGAAGGATCAATTCCCACACCTAAAAGCCAAAGATAAAAAAAAAGGCCTGAATAAGAGATCATAAATGAAATAACATAAAAATATAAAAATATAAGTTAAAAAAAAAGCAAAGATTCAAAAAGAAGAGATAGAAAGTGAAGGTAGAAAATAGTTTCACGTTGTCCAGATATCGGTATAAAACCGAGGATTTTGATGTCTAAACATTGTTGAGCTGCCAAAATGTGGACGGTCAAAGCCTTGTGTTATCGTAGTACGCTAACTGCGTAGGCAGGACGTCTTGTAGCGACCCAGGTTTGATTCTGACCCACGGCGCTATGCAACAGGTGGTTCACTTTCTCCTTCAACTCACTTTCCATATCTCTAGTCACTGTCCTGTCCATTAAAGCACAAAAAACATAGTTTTTCACTCTAAGAGCTGTGTAAGTTGATGTCACTTTTTTCCGAAATATGATTAATCTGTTGTACAACAACTAATTTCTGTGTCGGTATATAGTTGAACATTTTTTTCTTCATCCACAATTTAAAACATTATTTCA
Source organism: Urophycis tenuis (assembly GCA_036785325.1). Taxonomy (NCBI): domain Eukaryota; kingdom Metazoa; phylum Chordata; class Actinopteri; order Gadiformes; family Phycidae; genus Urophycis; species Urophycis tenuis. The sequence goes on from JAXIVH010000381.1 coordinate 95,336, forward strand.
ACAGATTTTTCTCTCCATCATCCTCCATACTATCTTGTGCTGCCAGCTATTGGCTGGAAATTAACTCATTTGTCATGAATGGTGTTATGTCAAAAACGCATATCAACGCTAAACAAATGTTTGAAATGTAATCAGTTATTGCAGCCTTTTTTATTTTAAATACGTTTTATCTTAACCCTGCGCAGCCGGCCCCCACTGTCATTTCTCTGGGTTTTATTATCCCGGAGATGAAGAGTAATTGTGAAAAAGCTCAATGTAGTTTTCGCCGCGTAATCCATTTGAAGCGCATTCACGTAACCTATAACAATACTGGGGGAGAAAAACGCAGGCAGATGGTTTCAATGCAACGTGGTCGTTAAAGCACAAATCCTTCTCAACAATCAGTTATGTGAATTTGCATTTAAATGTGTTTGACCTTGGGAGTGTGTGTGCAGACGGCCTCGTCTTTGTTGCTGCACACCTTTAATTGGCTAATTATTTTGGGTTTTGTGTTCAGCCCGATTCATTATCCCCCGTGTTTGTTTTTGCTTTCTGCTGAGAGGTGATTATGCAGAAAATGTGTAAGTGTCTCGTTTCCTGGAAAAATTTGCAGGAACAAAGATCTGTGTGTTGTCTGGCGGAAGCTGGGTGGCTGCGCTGGGTAATAACCTAGATATGGTCCTTCAGTCGTCCGTGTGTTCTCATCATTTACCTCTTGGTCATTTAGCAGACACTTTTATCCACGGCGACTTGCGGGGGATTGAAGTTGTGGGTCATTAAGGAGCAGCGCGGCGGCTTCCTCTGATGAGGGTTCTCTGTACAGGGCGCCCGTTGACACTGCTGATCGAACCCGTAACCCTTCGGCCTGGAGTTGCATGCCCCCCCCCCCTGGCCACTTCACCCCCTCCCCCCATTAAGTGCAGAAAGATGTACTTTTGTACACAACTTGATGTGACAAACAACACATTAACACCCCCCCCCCCCCCCAATTTGCTAAAGTGACTCTCACCATTAATCTCAATATGAAAGTTCCAGTTGAATTATCCGTTGTGCAAAGCGATGTCCCCTGTAGAGGGCTTAGTTCAGCGTGCTATTCATCTCCCCACAATGGCTGGAGAATAGCAGAAAATCAAAACTTATTCTCTTGTCCAATTCTATAACCTGTAATTGAACTGTATAAAGTATTCAAACCAGAATGCAGGCGCAGGCTCGTCTAAATGGCTCGTGGAGCGCAGTTTTTTTTTTGTACTCGCAGAAAGCACTACGATCCCCAGTGTCGGCAGACTGCGTGGTCTTTAATGACAAATCTACAAATGTAATCTAAATCGTTTCGGCTGAAAGGGTCGCCTACGATAGCCAAATCACACTAAATAGCAGAAAATTACCTCTTAATTAATTCCTAACAACCCCTTTCGCTATCGCCGAACTGTTGAACGTTGGGATTTTCAACCGGCGCACGGCCCTTGGGACTGGCGGTGCTTAGCTGGGTTGCTGGTTCCACGCCCCGAGCCGATGGCTGGAGAGGCCCGCGGCGGTATCTCATTACCACGGAGAAGACGAGGGCCGGGGAGCGGAAGACAGCCAGGCGGTCGGCGCAAATCAACATTCATCAACTTTTCCCGACAAAAAAAAAAAAAAAAAAAACGTCTCGCCTCGCCTTGATTCTTCACTTCTTGACCTAATTTCGTCTGAAACATTTCTAATATCCATGAGATTTGGTGGATCCGGGCCTCCATGCCTAATAACATTAAGGCAGCCGGCATTACAGTCAGGGTATTACCCAGATAAGTGTCAATGAAATGAAGCGGGAGAACAAAGTGCATGTGACTGAGAGGCAGAGCAATGCCAGGCGAATGAGAGAAATCTACCGAGAAGATGGAGAGAAAAAATCCCCCGCCAAAAAATGGCGTCTGCTTTGACTTAAACGGATCTGAATGGAGGCAGCCTTTTCCTTCTTTTGTAAGAATCGGATGACATCTTTCCGCGTGGATGGTTTTATTTTTTTAGGTGGGATGGCAGAGTGACTTCTAGTCGATAGGTTGTGGGTTCAAGTGCATGCCGTCCTACCCGAGAGGCTACCCAGGACTCCCTTGTGCAAACCCGTCCTATTTATATTGCCCAATAGAGTCTACCTAAACTGTACCTCGCTGTAATGCATTTATTTATTTATTGCATCAACACTTTGCATTGCTCATACTGTGTACACAGATATTTATTATATTTACTTCTGTAGCCTTTTCTTCTTATTCACATTCTTCATCTCCTCTTATTAATTTCTGCTCTTCCACCCTACTTCATGCAGTGGCACCTGAATTTCCCACCTGCGGTTAATAAAGTACCATCTCGTCCAATCTCATCTTCCTTCCTAACCACCCGCGTCTTCGCCTATTATAACATATATTCCATTTTAGATGAAAGCTCAGCGGCGAACTGAAACGCTAAACAATGACGTAGCGTGCTAGCAACAGCAACACACACACACACACACACACACACACACACACACACACACACACACACACACTGGCTCCTGCTGAATTGCTGAGTTTCCTCCAAAGACAGAAAGGCACAGACCGGCAGCATGCTGTGCTGTGCTGTTAGCGCGGCCGGACTGCGGAGAAGCCGAGAGCTTGACAGCATTAGCTCCCGCGCTGGAGAGGTTCCTGTTGTGGATGAACAGCCAAGCGAGGTAATGAGAGCGGTCTTTAAAAAACACCAGTGCAGCGCAACCGCCAAACAACACGCTGCTCCACTAATGGCTTCTGTTGAGGTCACAGTCCTTTTAAGCACTTCGACTCAGGGAGGCTGCTTGGCTAGGTAGGTAGGTAAGTAGGGTAGGTAGGTAGTCAGTAGATGAGCAGGGTGGAACGGTAGGCAGCTAGGTGCGTCGGTCGCTAGTTAGGTGGGTAGGTTAGCTTGGTAGTCATGTAGATCGATAACTAGGGGAGTAGGTTGTAGGGAGTAGGTAGCTGTACAAGCTGGGGAGGAAGGCGAGCTCTGCAGTGGGGATGAAGCTGGACTGTGTGGAGGCGGCGACAGTGAGGAGGACGAGGGGAAAGCTGCTGGCGACCCGGAACTACCCTCTCACCCTCACTATGCCGAACTGAAGCAACTCAGGAACACGTTCAGCCACATGCTCACTCAGCCAAGTGCCTCATAGTGCTTGGGCGCTCCTTCATCCCACCAACCATCAGGCTCAGGAAGCTCCAACACCACCAGACAAATGGACTGAACTTCACATTCACATACACCACACCACACACCTTGGACTGTCTCCTAGCCGTTGTTATTCTAGGTCTATTCATATGTTGTACCTGGAATACCTGTAAAAATTTGCACATCTTGCACCTTGCACTTTCCGCATATTTGCACTATCTATCTATTTTACATTTTGCACTATAAACCAAATCATATAAATCAAGGACGCTTACCACGTATGCATATAGGTTCTCACTCCTCACCGACCTGACTTAAGAGCTCGTATTTAATTTAATTTATTGTTTATTGTTTGACTTTAGCCAGGCTCTTACTGCACATCTATCCCCTGTACTGCTGGTCACTGTGAATGTCTCCTAAGGGGGATTAATAAAGGAATATCTTATCTTATCTTAGGTTAACTAGGGAAGTAGGTAGGTGGTTGGGTGGTCAGGTAGGTCACTAGGTAGGTGGATATTGCGGGTACTCAGGTTAGTAGGTAGGTAGTCACCTGAATAAATTGTAGGGAGGTAAAACAAGGTAGGTGTATAGATGGGTAGAAAATCTACAATACAATACAAAAGCACAATGTAAATATAGAATTGGATGTATGTGTGAGTCATTTGCTCTTTTGAAGCCTTCAGTGGTGTTCACCACCGACCACGGCTTCTCTAGTCCACATGGCCGGATACGTTTTAAAGTAACCATCCAGCTTAAAGTATCCATCCCACCCATTTGCTTATCCAGCCATCGGCTCATCCGTCCTGTGGTGCATCCATTGGTCTGGTCGTCCATTAGTCCATTTGTCCATCCGTCACCCTAAAGTGCTCATTGTGCTCAGTGTCATGGAGAGGCTGGAGTCCATCCCAGCATATTACCCCGGCAACGCCGAGAGACACTGAATGCGATTCGGGGGTCAAACACATTCACTCACATTCACACCTCCACTCCCCAGAGAGCCAAGTCGACGTGCCAAGTTGTCTTTCAAGGGCAGAAGGGATGCGGGCGTCTGGACAGAAGCCACACAAACACAACGCCCAAACAGACAGTCTCCCGTGTCCAAACGGACAGGACCACGAGACGAGAATCAATTTCAGCCAAGCTCACACCTGTCGCGACACAACACACATCTGTCACAACACGCCGACGACACAAAAACTCGTCCCCGCGACGACACACGACACATCTGTCACAACACAATGTGCCCGTCGCGAACCGTTACAACACAATATACCTGTCTTTTTGATTTTATGAAAATGCACATTTGCTTTTGAAACGCCGCGGGGGGAATTGGCTTCTGGCACTGAATTGATAATCCAAGGTTAAGTGCTTTCAGCGGTTAATAACTTTCAAAAGCCACATTAGGCGAATGTATTGGAAATTAATGGGTTGGGAAAGGGCAGGTATTTGCCATCACAATCACATCAAATGCGCTTCCCACCGCATAATGCACGAGGCGCAGTACTTATTTGCTCGAAACGCATAAGGGAAAGGCGGCGACCATTTTTATCTTCGCCTCCCGAACGTGCCGCCCGCCGTTCTGCGGCGAGGGCCGAGGTTTACCTTCCGGAAGACTTATAGATCCTGCGTTTGTATAGCTGTTTTACCAAACCAGACTTGGATTTCTCTCTCTCTCTCTCTCTCTCTCTCTCTCTCTCTCTCTCTCTCTCTCTCTCTCTCTCTCTCTCTCTCTATCTCTGTTCGTTTTTTATTTCTTCATTTTTTTTTTTTTTTTCTTTCTACATCCCAAGCAGACAGATGACGGGAGGCCTGGTCACAGTCAGGGCAATGGAGTGTGGCTTGCCTTAACCCTGTCACTTTGATAGAGTGAATACATTGTGAGAGATAATGGAAACTTTCTATTCAGCCCTGGCTGGAATAAAGAGAGTCTTCCCTCTCATTCATCAACATTGATTACTGTACAGCCCCTGGCCTACGAGCACTGCCAGAGCCCCAGCACCACACAAAGCCTCTGCAGAATTGCAGGTAGAGGAATCTGGAAACGACAAAAGTGCAATACTGGTCCTTTAGGAAGCATCACCCCAATTTGTTTTAAGGTTGAAGCCGCACGGGGTATGAAATATTAGGGCTCAGGCGCTTTTTTTTTTTTTTTTTGCACTCTGGGAAGGAGGGGAGGCCGTGAGTCAAGGTTTGCCTGAAAAAGGAACGACTGCGACCGCTATCAGAAGCACAACGGGTGCTACTCGGTGGCTATCGATATCTGGAGTTTAAAGCCTCCCACACCATCCTCATTCAGTGGTTTTACGAAACTGAAAGCCATGCAATATGGTGACAACCAGTTATAAACAAAGTCTGCGCTTGATGGATGACGATAGATCAGCGAACTGCATTAGATAGATTGCTTGCTCGTGAAATCTAAACCCGCCCCGATACCGGATATATTTTCTGTTGGGTAAGGCCGAGGACTTGTGGAGCTGAATGGGGTCTCGCCGGCTCCCGCTCCCTTTGACAGAGGAGATGAAATAAGCGCCACAACATGTTTCATATTGCAACAAGAAATGCCCGGTTCTCTGTTTTTCTAATTCTACAGCCGTTGTGCCTTGTACCATTTTAAATGGGTGCTTGACATTCAACTCGTTCAGGGTTTGCAAACACAGGGATTTTGTCAGAGGACATCATCAACAGAGGAACACAAAAGGACGGACTCAGGGACACAGGTTTTTCGGCTCCATTATTAAACGTACACAGTATGCTCCAAAAGGGAGTGTCAGAGATAAGTGAGTCATTCAGTGGTACAACCATAAGACGAAGCAGGCGGGGGGTCTACGTGTGTGTGTGTGTGTGTGTGTGATGATGATGATGATGATGATGACGATGCGTATGCTATGTTCAGCCTGTTAATGAAGGTCCCACCCCAGAGGACCCCCAAGGTCTCCTCTACTGCCCAGTGAAAAGCCGTGACAGCTCCAGGCGTCGGAGACCGTTAAGGGACTCTGGATCCCGCTGCTTCCTCTGCAGCGTAATCACGTCCTTGGGGTGGTCCTGTAGGACCTCTTACAGTGTCGTGGAGGGCCCCGGTATTACTTTAATTAATCTGTCATAATCACAAAACATTTACCGGGTCCCACGCAATTGTGTGTGTGTGTGTGTGTGTGTGAGTCTGCCAAGTAAGGACCTAACACACGAGTATGGCATGTTCATGATGATGACTTGTTTATTGTTGGCGTGTTCAACATATGCTTGCGTAGGCTTCCTCCGATGTCCTCCAAAGTCACGTCTGCAAGATATGTCAGGCTTAGCACCTATACTTAGCATGTCAGGGGGGGGGGCACTGAGCAGGCTATACGCAACATGTTAAGGCATTCGCGTGCTACTTTGCATGCTAGGCACTTGGCATGCTAAGGTGCTCTCGCGTGTTGATTTGCTGCACGGCAACAAATTGGTGCCTGTATGGCAGAGTGTGTCTAATGACCCCCACCCCCCCCCCTCCCCCCCCCCCCCCCCCCCTCTCTCTGGCCCCCGCGGGTACCCCACTGTAACACGCAACTTCAAAACCCAACCAGCTCTCTTTCCCCAGAATAGATACCCCCTCATCTTCCAACGGAGCCGACTTAAAAACATCAGTCGGATATAAAAAAAAGAGAGCCCTAGTCGGCAAATATGACAAAGGGAAGATAGAAAATATGTAAATGCTGCCATCAAACAGTTAAACAACCGAAGCCCCCTGGCTTGCATGCAAATTAAAAAAAAAATGGCTACCGCCAGTTGTGGTGGCGCTAAGAAGAGTTATTTTCAACGGCAGTTAGCTTAATGGCGTGCCCAGCAGGCTAGCTTGATGTATTTCATCCACTATTGTCTGGACTCTGAAGCATAGTGCAGGCTCAAATGCAAATCCTCCCAGAGAGGGGGGTGGGGGTGACAACAGCAATTTAAAGGGAATGACACTATGAATATATCAACAAGAGTTCTGCTTGTGCACTTGATTGAAAAAGAGGAGAAGTTCCAGGTTGCTGGTGTATCGCACTCCATTATTGTGAATGGCAGGCCCGCGGTACAAGATGCCACTGACTTATATAGGAAGGGTTATGAAAAGGGACTTGGGAAAACAAAGTCATATGAGCGATACGCCCGCGGCCCATGACGCCGGCAGCAGAGCAAATGGGGCTGAGCCGCCGCTGTGTGCCGGCAGCATATTACAGGACTTGGTGGGTTTGTGTACTGTTTACACTGAGCTCTCTTCGCTCTCTTGTAACTGACGCAACAACGTCGCGGTATCCCTATCATTGTAGTCGCTGGCGGTTGCTTACCCAGAATTTAAGATAGGACTTTGCCTTGCCAACCAAAAAAAAAACCCCAAAAAACACACAAAGTTATGGGAATTGTTGCATAACCGATAACGCCCACATTCGGCAACGTTTGCAAAATAAAAAAATGAAATAAAGTTGCGGAAAAATCTTGAAGATGCCAAAGGGTTTTTTCAAGGTTTGGGAAGAGAACAGACAGTCTTTGCTCATTTTAAACATCAGAACGACCTTCATGTGAAGTATCTGCTGGTCTGATCTGCCTGGCGAGGTCGAGCAGTGCTCCTCGCGTCTGCCTGGGATTCAATATCGCTCAGCGCCTCTGCGTCTTTACCGTCACAGGCACTCGGTGCGTCGACTTTATTTAGACGGGCCGTCCAAATGTCTTATCTTCGGGGCTGATCGTAGCCGAGCCAACTTCCCCCCAAAACGCCCCGTAATCGACGATAAATGTTCAACGGAGAACGTTCTGGAACCAAACTGTAGTCAGTCATCAACGATGACTGATATGATACTCGCAAGTATCTGTCTGTCTCTGTGTGTGTGTGTGTGTAGGTGTGTGTGTGTAGGTGTGTGTGTGTGTGTAGGTGTGTGTGTGTGAGGGTGTGTGTGTGTGTGTGTGTGTAGGTGTGGGTGAGTGTGTGTGTGTGTGTCTGTGTGTGTGTGTGTGTGTAGGTGTGTGTGTGTGTGTGTGCGGGCAGGAAAAAAAACAACAACTAAAAATAACATAAAATCACTTGAAGAAAGTCCCGAGTTCCGAGCAGTACACACAACGCCTCAAGGACATCCTACATTTTGTTCCATCCCATCAGCTGAACCGAACCATTTACGGAAGACGGGTGAAGTTGCCATTGATGAACATCAGGCTGTTCAGTATATGTTGACCTGAGCGGGTAAACAAACCACCTAGGACGGGAAGGATGTCGGCGCTGATGGCTCGCAGCAGATGTAAACACTCGACGCATTGATTACCTCGAAACTATTCAGCATCATGCTAATAGCGCTGGATGCTAATGCATCAAAGGGGGAAATTATATGCAGACAAAAGGCGACGGCCAGATGTTCAGCGGCAAAGTTTTCCGGAAATAACAGTTGGGAGTTTGTAATAAACAAATAATAATAAACCCCTATAGCACCTTTTTAAACGTGAGTTATGAGGTGCTTTACATTCAAAAGCCATGCAAAAAAAAACGAGTGAAGCCGTGCGAAATCAAACACAGGAAACAGCAGCGCGTTCAACAACAACCCCAAATGAATCGTCAAAATCGACGAAACGCAGAATAAATAAAGACACGATTCCCCTAAAAGTCCCGTCTAAAAATAGGGCGCCGGGCTGTCTGAGAGCGTTTGTATCAACACATCTTCTCCCCCCTGAGGCCATCATCTGAGGTCACACCGCGCACCCAAAACACTTTGCTTCCCCTCGCTGCGTCGTCAAGCAGAGTGACTTGAAGTGCAGCGACACCTCCGCGCACCTTCAGAAGCCCCCCGCGGTGGCGTGTCACGTGTCTTTATTTCTGCTCGCCAAATCCGGTTTGCGAGTGTAATTAACAACAAGCCTGTGATTCCAGCAGCCCCTCCCCCCCCCCAAAAAAAACCCCAAAAAACGTAAGCTAATCATTCAACAATTTCTGAGTTTCTAAATAAGTACTGTTTGGTCGTTAAGAAGCATTTACACGCCATTTAGCCATTCGCTGCCTTTAATTATATAGTAATTTAGGGGAAATTACTCAAATGGCTTAATGCAAAGTAGTCATTTAGAATTGGGTAGATGTTTCATAGCAATGGAGCAGTGACAGGTGTTTCTATACCAATCGAGATGTTGGCCTATGTACCATAGCGTGCAGTATTTATATATTAAGCAGATTACAAGAAAGACGCCTTGTTGAATCCCATTCTAATTTGACATTCCTCTTCCCGGTACCGTCTGAATGACTTAATATAACAGCACTCAGTATTATTTCATTAGGCCTTCATTTTATCTCCATATCGCTCACAAGTTGTTTCCGGAAATTACTTGCATGCTCAAGACGAAATCGCTGAATTAAAGTCATTATTGAGCTTAATTAATAACTGGGGCTGAGTAATTGACGTGTGTGAAATGGATCGATCCCTCGATGTTGATCTTGATTAGCCTAAGCCGGTGTTACAGGCGGGAGGAGAGCGTCTCCAGGCGATCGTGCGCGGGGGCTTAGATATGATCGTTTCATTATTCCGGCGCTGCACGCCCGTTGCGCGGACGCTAAGACAGGATGAGATATTGGAGGTGGGGGTTGTGATGGACTCCTGAAGCTGCAGCTTTATCTGGCTCACCTGTTCATCCGCTTCGGCTGAGAGCACTGGCCGGCGCGCGGTCAGACTCCAGAGTGAGGGGGGCGGGTGGGGGGATCGGTCGAGGTGGAGAGCAGAAGAGCAGAATCCATTATGGGCTTTTAGAGCTAATGCATGTCACGGTACATAGCTCAAACAGCAGACAAAAAGAAGGGGCAGCGGTTCAGGATGTTTTTTTTTTTTTTTTTGTAATCGTTCGACAGTACTTCTTGTTTTAGTGTCATCGCACATTAAAGGGAAAATATTTGTGTGCTCCTGTGCTTTCCGAGGGTTTCAGTGTCCATATATTTTTATGGGATTGATTTATTCCTTTTTTATTAGCTTATTTTTTTTACTGTATGCAGACTCGTCGTATTGTTTTTTTTTTTTATTGTTATCGCGCCGCACAGCTTGGTTTATTAAACATATTATGCGGTAACGAAGCACTCGGAAGCATCTGTTTTTCAAGAAAGCTGTGTAAATAACCTTTATTATTATTATTATTATTGTTATTATTATTAATATTATTAATAATAATAAAATTACTAGTTGCCCTTCAACATGTTACAACGTGTACTACAAGCAGGAGGAACATAAACCTCTTATCTAAAATGAGGACCCCCCTCACCACAAACATAAAGTGCAAACATAAACACAAAAATTACAGTCAATAGAATTCAAAGTCCATTTCATGGTATATTAATCACAGTTACAGTTTCAAAGAGTATAGAAATAGAAATCAGAGAATATAATCAAAATCGAAATCAAAGAATATAGAAATCATACAAGGGATCAAAGGGGTTTGACATAAGTGATAAGAGATTGAAAGGTCATTGGGTCAAAGGGTCATGGAAGTTTGTCTTTCATAGACATCCAATGTGTGTGTGTGTGTGTGTGTGTGTGTGTGTGGGCATGTGTGTGTGTGTGTGTGTGTGTGTGTGGGCATGTGTGTGTGTGTGTGTGTGTGTGTGTGTGTGTGGTTGTGCGTGTGTGCGCGCGTGTGTGCGTGGCGCGGCGGCGTCTCATTGTGCGTAAAAGTGACAGAAGCCTGAGGTTGGAAGGAAACAGGTCGTACATCATTGTTCGCGCCCCCCCCCCCCCCCCCCCTCCATATCGATCAGCGGGCTCATACTGAAACGGATTACCACTTAAGTAGTCAGTCAGCCGCTCATTTTCATCTCTGCCAATGTCATTATGGGCTGTCTGGCTCGCCGCTGTAGTTGTTGTTGTGGTCGTCCCCGGGTGCGGGGGGGGGAGGTGGGCCGCGGCGGAAGACGGCCTGCCGTTAACGCATTACGGGGACGCCACGGACTCATTAACGCGCTCCTCGCAAAGACATCAGTCCCCCCCCCCCCCGTCAGCCTCTTTTTAAAGAGCACCTTCAAGCCCCAGACCCCCCCCCCCCCCCAACTCCTGCCGTCACAAAGGGACCACTCACAGACGACGTGGGAGTGAAGGTTGTGTTCACGCTGTCGGCCTGCTCCTGCGCTCCCTGTCAGAGCCAAGGGAGCGCCACGATGACTTCATGATATCATTTGATTCTTATCATTTTATATAAAAAAAATTTAAACATTAAAATGGAATTTCTTAAACTTGCCTGAACAGGTGAAGAGGAGTTTTTTGTTTGCCATTCGCCAGACACCAGCGACGTCTGGTCATTCGGACCCATGGCCGCACTGATAGGGCGTTCCAAATGTGTTTCAGTCAAATCCGTACTCCTCCAATCGCGCTCCTCCTCCCCGTGTTTTTGTCCCGCCCTCGTCTCCTGTTTAACATGCAATTACTTTTACGTCACAGCAGGGAAAAAAGAAAAAAAAAAAAAAAAGGAAAATCCACCCCGAGTGAAGGTCATTTCACGTCGTCTTTAAACCACGGCAATCTATTTCAAACCAATCACAAAGCTGTCTGTGTACCCCCGGGGGGATCCTCACTGACAGTAACCCGCCCCCACTCCCACTCCACAAACCCCCCCCTCCGGGCTCACCGCTAGCCCATGCTGTAGAGTAATTAACTAGCCGCGCTGGGCTATGCCGCGCTAGCCTGCGTGTGGCGTTCCCCCTCCCGCGCCCCCCCCACGGAGAGAGACATGGAAACGCCGCGGCGTGCTGTCATGTGTGGCGCGTGTGTGCAGGCGGGCAGGCCCTGGCTCGGTCCGCGCGCGTGTTGTGCGCGCCTGTTGCGTTGCCGGGGGTCACCGGCGATGGCCGCGCCACGAGATACTGTAGCTGTTATTATGTTGTGCTATCGCAGCCAGTGGGGATGTAGAAGGAAAACAAGGGTAGAGAGAGAAAAGGCGCTGGTGGGAGGGTGGGTGGTGGTGGTGTTGGCGGTGGTGGGGGGAATCCCGCCTCCTTTCTCAACTGTTGTGGATTATTGCTTCTATTGACGTCAACCTTGTTTGAATCTGGGGCTGTGAAGTCCTCTGGGACCGGAGCTGTGATTAAGTGCCACATACGCAAATAAACTTGACATGAGTTCACTTGAGTTTAATCAATTATTCACACATTTTACTTTACACGAGACCCGTCTTAATCAGAGATTGATTGTTTTTTTTGTTTTTGTCCCGGAAAAATATATTGTAATTTCGTTCTCAATTTTTTTTATTGCTCAAAAGCAGCTTTCCCCAAAGGATGTGAAGGTATTCCTTTCTTTATTCGAATATGTCTACAGCATATATACAGCAGAGTGAATTTAGGCCCATCTATGATACTATAGAATCAAATTAGATGAACCCAATTCAATACCTTTCATTTAATTTTCTCTCTCCGATTGGCTCAGGTGTCGATGGTCAGGTGATCACTGGACACCAATCCGAGCCAATCAGGGATGGCCGTTTGCGGCTACCGGTGTTCCACTACAGACGGTGCTTACCCTGCCGTTTGAGTGTTCGGTTGCTCCTTAATCAAGCAAAGTGACAGCAGCAAGAGAGGGCCTACACACACACATGGTAGCAGAGCCCCCGGGGCAGTGGCTTTGTAATCAGACTTTGTTGGCTACTTTGGGTCCAGAGTTTACTTTCTCTGACCTCCTCGCTTTTGTAAATTAAACGTGTCGGAGCCCCCTCGTCGCTGCATTTACTTGATAAAATGAAAAATGGTTTAGTTGGAGAGACTTATTGAGATAAATCTGTCTGAACTTTCCTATTATGTGGCAAGTGGGACTGTGAGATTAAATCTGCTGTTGGCTCCTGGGTTTATCAGCGGCCTCGCTGCCCTTGAAAAGACTCCTGTTGCTTTCGCTGCACGGCCACCGCCGCCTTGCTTCCGGGAAGTACTCTATTTTTGCCTTTCAGCATGGAAGTACTGTATCTCATTCTTAGAAATGCTGGCTATTAGCCCTCATCATGGTAGTACTGGCTGTTAACCATCGTCATACACTAGTGTGTATGATGACGTAACGGGAAGACTGAGGTCAATATCAAAGATATTCAATATCAAAGATATTGACCTCAGTCCTGTATTCCTGACCTCAGGAATACTGTTTAATTCTCAGAAATACTTATAAGCTCTCATATTATTACATTAGCCTTTATAATAGAAACTCTATATTAACCTTCATAATGTGAATACTTTATGTTGGCCCTTATAGAAACGTATGTTTAACTTATGTTTCATCCTTCCTAATGATGTTCCTATGGTAAATGCATTTGCGGTAATGTGCTTGGGAATCCACCTTTCATCCTAATGTAAATGTTGACTTGTAGCGGCGGCTAACTCATCCTGAAATGAGAAGTCCCGCCACGCACTGGAAGCGCATTTTGTGTCGCTCTGCAGCGTCGCCGCAGCCCAGCTGATTTCTGCGGTGTTCCAGCCGCGTCCGTGTCACCCAGCCATCAGATAGCTCGCTAATAGTGCTCCTTTCTTCCCGCGAGTCGATTAAAACCCACCATTTCACGCGGAGATCAGGGCGCTGAATATTTTAGCTTCCCACTCGCATCACTCCGGCGTGGCCTAATCGCAGAATGATTGCCAAAGCGCCAACTGTGGTGCCGTAATAACATTAGCGTCTGCTAGCGACAGGTGACATCTGCATCGCCTGCTCCGCTGCAGCGCCCTTGTTCTTCATGAGACAACCGCCTGGTTACAGGAGGAGAGAAGACGAACGCACTTTCTAGATTCGCCGCCGGTCTGGGTGTTCGAACCGTCGTGACACGTCTCGCCTGGCTTCATTAAATCACCCGTTACCCCCAAAAAATCACTTTGTTACGATTCTGCCAAAGAGCATTTAGCACACACGGGCCTTCAACAAAGGTAAAAGAACGGCGATGTGGCACTTTGGTCTTTTGGAATCAACGTGCGTCGTTTGGCGAGTTTGCGGACAACGTGACAGTGAATGACGACGCAAGTGCTTTACAAAATGTCTCCTGACAAAGACCAAAGTGCTATATTGCTATTGTTTACATTTGGTGGCTCTTGGGAAGAATTTGCACAACCGAGTGGTTTTTGACAAATTCCTCTCATTGGTAATGGTATGCTTGGGTTAAGCCAGGAGCGAACGCTACGATGGTTTGATCACCCAGAATGGTAGTGTCCTTTCCACTCTCCCCCCCCCCTACAACACCCCCCGCGGAGGAGAGTGGGCTGTTGGAGGACCCTCCAATACGCTGAAGAGACACACTCCAGCCAAGGTGGACTGAGGGAGATGGCGGAAGTCGAATTCATTAAGATGGAGTGAGTTGCACTTTGTGCCTCATTTCATTCTGACCCGGTGACCAGGGACATGATTAGAACTGCATATTGATGGACATTTCAATAAATACTGGGGGCCTTTTGTACCCCCACATAATTAAATCTCTAAAGGTTAAAAATTATTGGAGATATATCGGGCTGTCTTTTTTTTATATTTCCTGTGATAAAAAAAAAGAATCTTGTTGGATACTCGGGGAAACCATTCCCAGATGACATATCGTCTGCATGTGCAGACGATGGGAAAATGCGCGTGAAACTTGGTTTTACACCCGAGTTTAATAATATCTACAATAGATGCATCCGCTGCATGCCTGGCACCTCAGCAGTGGCAATGACAAAATCAATCCAATCAACAGGTTTGATCTAATCTCGCAACACCTCTGGGCTCAGCGATTCTGGATAAGCTCAGAATGCTAATAATTAGACTACACTTTTGTGGCGTGGTTAGGAGTGTCTCGAGAGTCACAACATGGGGTTTTTTTTGGTCAAAAATGTCATGCGTTAACGTCTTCTGCTGTGAATTTGATCAAAGGAAATAGATAAATACAACATCGGAATGTGTGCTGTGATGATGTGTCTGGACATGGGTACAGCCCCCTACTGAATAGTGGTATGAGGGTGAAATTGCCATGTGTCAGACATCGTTGACCCCGCGACCCCTGTGTAGCACACACTGTCGGCCGCAGCCTCGTCGGTAATGACTGCGGCGCGTGATGTCATTTAGACAACAGATGTGATGCACTGTGGTCGTCCTCGCTGCTGCTGTTGGCCCGTGTTGTTCCCTGTAGTTATAGCTCCCCATCGGGTTTTGGTATGTTTACCTCATTTGAGGCCCCTGTGATTGAAAGTGTATTGATTTTAAATGATGATTGCCATTTACTGCTATTTAGTATGTAATTATTGAGCAGAACTTCCTGTGAACTCAGATGCATGTCTATAAGGAGCAAATAGGGGGTGGTTACGAATAGTTATGTTAGTTTTGGCTACGGCTGTGGACGTAAGGGATTAAACCCGGGGGCCTTTCAGCTGGGAGTCGATACACCCGAGCCACGAGACGAGCCCGCTTGCCTGTTCCCATGCATTCCCAGTTTCCATGAATGTTTTACACCCGTCCAGTCATGTAGTCATAATGATGAGAGATAGCTCAACAGGTATGCTGTACTCTCTGACCCGATACATGCAGTATTGACATCCTTGTTCTGACTGTAATGACTCTGAAAGTTTACATTTTCAACATCTCAAATTTAGATGAAAGCATCTGAAATGGTTCATGTAAAATACTTACTCAGGTGATGGTGGGATTGATATTAGCTGGTGGTTCTGGTGTACGCCACAGAACCAATAGAGTAGAAATGTTGTGAGAAGTCTAGATTCAATGGTTTTTTTTTTATTATTTTTGTTTTTTTATCCGTGGCAGCTTGGACAAAATCCAACCTGCTTAAAATCCTGACATGCCCAACCAAAATTAAGCTAATTTCCCTGTAGCATAGTAATTATATCCATGGGAAAGAAAAAAAATGGCCTAAGGATGTTGTTGATCGTCAATATTTAGCATGAAATTTATTATATTGACAGAACTCAATCAAAGGATGAAAAGATATCAGAGTTGTGTTCCACGATCACAAGAAAGGGATTTCAAGACAATCTGGACTGTAGCTGATATGGATTTCATCAGTATACTACCATGAGTGCCTTTGTCAGTGGTTTCTGAGTTTTCGGTGGTGGAGACACATTTTATAGACCACGATAATTTTGTTGTAGATTTTTGTTTTATTTAATCGTTTATCATCATTAATCTCCAACTGTGTGTTAGATTCTCCAAACAACAAACCAACCTACTAACTAACCAACCAATCTTGAATCAACCGCCTCCTCCGAACATCTCCATCCAACCAATCATCTCTAACAACCCCACACCATTTTTAACCGACAGATCCTCTGTAACAAACCCTCTTTAGCTACCCACCCGTCATCTCCACCTCTAACAACCTCCGCCCATCCCACCACCTCTGTCCTCCAGCTAAGTGACGTCTGGCCTTCAGAAAAGCGAGAAACCTTTATATTATTCATTCTTCGGTGCTGTCTTGAGGGCGGTGGGGGAGACGGTGGCCTAGTGATGTTGAATAATTAGATTAGGACATTAATAGGGTTGAGTATATTTCATTCTGCTCGGTGGGGGATGTATTAATAGGAGTGGAGAAGCTACGAAGCCATTTACCAGATGGGTCTGAGGAACTTAATCTCCAAACAATGTCAGCGATACCGCGGCTGACCTAATTAGCTGGGTAATACAGGACACACCGCAAACGGCGCCCATGAAAAAAACACCGCCTTAATGTTCTGCGAAAACCTGCGAGAGCGGGGCATCGTGGCTGTTAATTATACTTTCACATTAAAAGCCCCGGATAAGTTATGAACATGTCATGGTGTCACTGTGGGGAAGTTTGGATGTGGTGGGGTTTTTTTTTGTTGTTTTTGCATCGGTTGTTGTTTTGTAGGCAGTGGACATTTTCACAAAAACAACATTATCCGAGTTGCAAGGTCGATACAGCGAGTGCAGTCTGACTTCCCTGTCTCATTACATATGCATTACTGTATACTAATCTCGGTCAAAATAGAAGAGAAATGTCAAGTAAGCCCGAAATACATAACTCATGAATACCGTTTATATTATTACTTGGTCAACACTCCCCCTCACGGCGTCAGATCCACCTTCATCAATACCTTAAGACAAAGTGTTTCTGAGAACCGCTGCGCATTGGAAACATTTCAGCCGGTCGCATTTTTTTAAAGCCACTTTCGCTGTTTATTGTCCTGGCGTAAAAAAAAAAAAAAAAAAAAAAAAGCCGCGGATCATGAATTTCCCTTCCCGGCGTGACTCCCTCCCTTTGGTTCGGTGCCACGCGGTGAAGCCCGCTGCCAAAGGTGGGATCCTTGTGGGACCGCCGGATCGAACTGACGCGGTCGCACACGCAACCCCCCCCCCCCCCCCCATCTCAATCCCACCCCCGCTCTGAATATTTTTTTTCCTTTTGACTATGGAAAACGCGCTGTTTATTAAAATATTTGTCAACAATATCCATTTGGTTTGACAGATGCTTGTTCTGGGGCGGCGGCCAGCTCCCAGCGTGACGCACCCGAGTTGTCGACGCAAGACGGCGGCTTTACACTTTGTTGTTAGGCAAACAAAATGGTTCATTTGGCACAATCATGAATAATTATCTCCACAATGGTTGAGCTGTTTCCGTGGAAGACATTGCACGGAGTGGAGTTAGGAGTTTGGAACAACGCAACCTGGTTCATGTTGTTTTTTTTTTTTTTTTTTTACTTCTGTCGCTGCACTTTTCCTGGTTGAATGTATGTGAGATGAACTTGTGTTATTCCCAGATGGGGAAAAACACAGTAACTTTAATGCATGATGGCCCAACGGTTGGAGTGCATGAAAATGCAGTGGTTAGGGTGTGTGACTACCAGCTGAGAGGCTTCAGGTTCTGAAGCCCGACATCCACAGTCTGCCTGCAGCCTTCCTTGAGCAAGATGCTCAAAGCCTCTACCTGTTTTTTAATCACATAATAAGTCACTTATTTGGTTGGATAAAAGCATCTGCTTAGCGACTAAATGGT
>JAXIVH010000382.1:0-100000 GCA_036785325.1 Urophycis tenuis
GTTGATATTTAAACCGTTTTTTGAAAGCGTGGGAGCGGGGGCGGGGTGGGGGTGGTGGTGGGGGGGGGGGGGGGCTCGGACAGGGGAGGGGGGGGGGGGCGATATCTCCCACCAACACCTCGGGTTTCGGCGTAAAGCACCTTGTATTTCAAAGGGCAACCAGCTCAGAGTCGGGTCGGCCCCGCGGGCGCCGTTTTGATGTGTGCAAAGTCGAGATAGGGGGGGGCGCGCGCTCTCTCTCTCTCCCTCTCCCTCTCCCTCTCTCTCTCTCTCTCTCTCTCTCTCTCTCTCTCTCTCTGCATGAGGGGAGGTGTAATGGGTTAGCATGGCGGGGGCTGACAGCGTGCCACTGGGCATTGTCATCTCGTGGCGTAGCACCAGGCTAACGCGCAACTCGCCCGTCGCTGCACACACGATCGCATGACTACGCACGGAGGGGAGGGAGGGAGGGGAGGGGAGGGAAGGGAGGGGGGGGGGGGGGGAGGACTTCCACCACACTGGCTACTCCACTCACTACTTCAAACTATCAGGCGAAGGGGGGGGGAACTGTAGCGCGCAAATCAGGCTCAGGGAGTTGTCATGTCATTAAAGTTGTTGTTGTTTGCTGGTTTGTGCAGAGCTTCCTCCCGCAAGTGCTTTCATCAGCTTCGGGTCAATTGCTTATTAGCGACAACCTGGAAACGCGTGTGGGTTGTTATTCATTTGGGGAAATCAGTTAGCTTAGTGTAAGGAAAAGGGCGTAGACACAGACAGGTACTTTTACTTTCTTAATTCGGAGGTGGTTTAACTGGTGACATGCGGCAACAAGCCGGTGACAAGCTAAAAACCGAATATTGATGATTTTCTAGGTATTTGGTAATGATTTGGGGTTTTGATGGTGTAGAGGCAAGTGTGTAGGCATCCTTGAGCAATAACCCTACCGGTCGTGATGATGCTGATGTCTCTGAATTCACTGTTAGTGGCTTTGGATGAAAGCGTCCTGCGGAATGACTCAATGACAAACAGCAAGCCGGCCAACTTAACAATGTTTGGGTACATGAGAAAAAAAAAACGAATGGCAAAAACACATAGACCCGAACGGAAGACTTCTACCCACCAGGCCGTTCTTGATGAGGTCGGCCCACATGCTGGTCCCGTCTCCGCCCCTCATCAGCACGTTGTAGATGAAAAAGTAAGTCCCGGGGATCTTGCAGATGAACTTGCCCGTGGGCGCCCTCAAAGTTCGTCTCCTATATTGGTCACCACGTCGTCGAAGCGCAGGACGTCGTAGCCCTCCTGCGGGTTTCCGCAGGCCGGCGTAAAACGCCACGCGCGGCACGGCGTCGTACGCCTTCGCGCCCGCCGCCGCCGCCGCTCCTCTGGCGCCCGTCTCGCCCGGGGACCCCCCGCGCGCACCACGTCCACGCCGTCCCCCGGCGGGCCCCTTGGGTCCCGGCGGACCGGGCTCTCCGGGCGGTCCCGGGGGGTCCGGGCTTGCCGGGGCGCCCCTGCCTGCCCTGTGGCCCCGAAGACGCCGTACGTGGGCAGGGGCGACGGGCCCGAGCTGCGGGCGCCCTCCGCGGCGTCCCCCAGGTCGTTGGCGTCCGACGGCGGGTCCGTCGTCGCGCCGACGCCGCCCCGTCTCCATGGCGCCCCGTCTCCGTGTTGGCGAAGGGGGTCGCAGACCATCTTGCAGGTGCCCAGCATCTCAAAGTGCGAGGGGGGTCTGGTCGGCTTCCCCGGCGGCGCCCACGGAGCTGACCAGCACGGGGATGAGCACCACCAGCACCAGCACCAGCATCACCCCCACTGCGACCACCACCAGGGTCTTCCTGCCCAGGCTGAGCCGCGACCGGGGCTGGGCTGCCAGCGCAGAGCTCTCCGGGGGGGGAATGGTGGCGCGTTGTGGGGAGGCGTTCCGGTTCCGAGGGAGCGCGTGGAGGAGAGAGGAGAGAGGAGAGAGGAGAGAGGAGCGAGGTGCTCTCCAGAGAGAAGCGGCGTGGAGACAAAGCCAGCCTCGAGAGAGAGATAGAAGGAGAGAGAGAGAGAGAGGAGAGAGAGAGAGAGAGAGAGAGAGAGAGAGAGAGAGAGAGAGAGAGAGAGAGAGAGAGAGAGAGAGAGAGAAGTGTGTGTGTGTGTGTGTAAGTATAAGTGTGTGTGTGTGTGTGTGTGTGGGGGGGTGTATGCATGTGTGTGTGACACAGGGCAGCTCTGTCAAAAGAAGGCGGGACAGAGGGATCAAGAGGAGAGAGAGCGAGTGAGGGAGGGAGGAGGGAGAGAGAGTGAGGGAGAGATGTTGGGAGAGAAGAGGTGGGAGAGAGCGAAAGGGGAAGGGGAGGGAGAGAGATGATGATAAACAGGAGTGATGGAGAGAGAGAGAGAGAGAGAGAGAGGGGGGAGGGCTAAACAGGGAGGGGGGGAGAGGAGGTACAGTTGGAGGAAGAGGAGGAGAGATCTGAAATGGAAACAAGGAGACCACAGACAGACAGGGAGTGGATGAGAGACGAGTCTGCATGAGGAGTAGAGAGAGGGAGAGGGGGTCGGGGGTGAGAGCAGGAGAGCACTAGAGGGTGTTTCCCCTCCCAGCACATTTGAGGAGATGGAGAAATGCGGGGGAGGAAAAGGGGGGAGGGAGAAGATTGCCACGGGATTGTTGCCTATGGGATAGATGATTTAGAACATACACTCTCGGGAGTGGGCTGCTGAGGGGGAGATGTGTGTGTGTGTGTGTGCATGTGTGTCCGTGTGTGTGTGTGTGTGTGTGTGTGTGTGTGTGTGTGTGTGTGTGTGTTAGAATATCACCATTTTCACCACACACCACACACACTCACACACACACACACACACGCACGCACACACACACACACACACACACACACACACACACACACACACACACACACACATGGTTTTATGTTTCATTTGATAAGAATTGTATTGGTCAACATACTGTATTAATATTTGTATTTAGTATTAGTCTAGTAATACTTCAATATTAACAAATGTGTGTGTATTTTGTGTGTATGTGTGTGTGTGTGTGTGTGTGTGTGTGCGTGCACGTGTGCGTGTGTGCGTGTGCGCGTGCGTGTGTGTGCGTGCGTGTGCCCGTCACCAGTGGTCAGTGAAAGTGCACCCGTAACAACTCCGTAACAACTCTGACCAAACTTGTAATTAATCTGACTTTTCTGTTTTCCATTAATAGTCCTGCCTTGATGAGGCGCGCGTAGCGCACCTGAATCTCAATGCTCTCCATGACATTTGAAGAAATGCTTTCAGCAAGGCTTGTGCTTGTATGATACCAAAGCATGACCGTCTGGCTTTCCCCCTCCTCCGCTGTTATCTCTGCCCCAGACATGACCATGGGCTGTCCGCGTATCGCTGCCCAGCTTCTCCCAAGCCCACCCACATAAAACGCTCTTACCTAGCCTCACCTCAGCCTCACCTCAGCCTCCGCCACTCACTCACGTTCGTTCACTTCGCGGCCCTAAAACACTCCCAAGGGTCCACTGGTCTCTTAGCACTTTTCTGTCTTTCTCTTTGTATTTTGGATTGGTTGTGATTATTTTTCAGATGAGTCCTGCTGGGCTACAAACTGCAGGAAAGACTTTGAAGGGGAAGGAGGAGAACAACAATGCTCCCGTGTTATTGTCAGACAGACAATGAGGACTCTAGGTCTTTGGTCACGAATCACAAATCTTTAATTTTTTTTGTATTCATTTGTTAAAAGGTTATCACGCAGATATCACAAAGAGAGGATTGGGTCTACGTGGATGTAGGCCTCTGCTTCCTGTTGTGATGTTTAAAACAACATTCGGTAAAAGCAAGATTATATCATTAGATGTTACTGTACTCCAGTTCTACTATAAGCAGACCTGGGTCTTTGGCAGATAGGATTTGATCAGATTTTCCCAAATCGCATGAGAATAATCATAATTCAGTCTTGTATTGTTTTTATGGCTCCACATTTTGCACTCATAAAAAGACCTATTTTCCAAGAAAACATGTTCTCAACTCATCAGAGGTAATTAATAAATAAATGTACTAAATCTTGGTAAATTGAAGTGTTTTCAGGTTTAAAACCCCGCCCACACAAAAACGTTGTTTACTATTCAGAATCAACAGATTTGTAGTAGGCCTAACTGAAGTTATTTCCAAATCCTTGTCAGAGTTTAAACACGGCCATGAGGTCACTTTCAGAGCAACTTCAAAAGCAAATCCATGATCTGTGTGACAGATGCACAACCCTTGTCAAGCTGGACATGTTTATTTATTTATTTATTTATTTATTTATTTATTTATTTATTTATTTAGGCCTACAAGGCAAAGCAAGTTGCTGCGTTCTCCTCACCGACTCCAACACATCACGTCTTAACACCCGCCCTCTGCTGGACAGGCTTATATATTTTGCACGTTTTCTTTGTACATTTTCGAGCCAAACAAAGCCCGTTTATGAATTTGTTTCACATCCACGAAGTCAATTCAAAGTAGGTTCCAACACGTATGGTGAAGGACATTAAAAAAAGAACGAACGTTTTCTCACCAGATGTTAGAGTTCACACTACTGGCGGCCACACAGGCTGGCAGTGAAAAGGCAAAAACTAAAGATAGATAACAATACATTTCCAACAGTTTTATTTCCATATTGCTGTTAATTGCATCAGCAAATTATGTTCTTTTTTCTCTCAAAGTCCAACAACCTTTGTGCAGCTGTTAACATCGACTAACAGCAACAAGAATGTTGTTTGACTCTTCTTTAACTTTGTGGAATTTAAATCATTATCATCATTTCAATCAATTATCATTATCAGATGCACAGAGTGGACACTGTCATTCTTATGACAAGTCACCAGCAATGCTTATTTAGGACATAATATTATAAAAAGACATAGCACGCTAGACACCGACCTTTATCAATAGGTCACAGAATACAACATGACAAAATCAACAAAATCAAAACGCATTCAACGTACAGTTCCGTGCAAAAAGTCAGTTACCCAAGTCAGTGAGTCACATCTCATGCTGTTGAGATGCCCAGACGTCTGTAGGATGGAAAATATCCTTCAATCTACCCTACGCCCAACTGGATGATCCAGTAGCACCAGCCGGATGGCAGCAGAGTGAAAGGCTCTCATGCGCTGGGCGGTGGCTGTCCTCGCTAATCCTGAGAGCTTTCCTGAGGCGCCGTGTGTTGTAAGGTGTCCCGGAAGGGCCGGGAGCTCTCTGCCCACCATGTGTTCTGCACACCTGACAACTCCCCCCCCCCCCCCCCCCCCCCCCCCCCTCTACCACACTCATGGTAGGGACCCTACAGTCCTTGGCTGTGCAGCTCCTGTACCGCACTGTCGCTGCAGCCAATCTGAATGCCCACAAAAGTGTGCCTGGAGAAAAAAAAAAGTGTATGAGGAAGTCTGGGCTTCCAGACTCACCAGAAGAATGGAGGCCTTTCCCCGGCTGATTCCGACCACCTTTGCAGGCAGACCAGGTGAGGGCAGACCAGGTGAGGTCCTCGTTGACCTGGGGCCCCCGAGGATCCTGATGTAGCCGAAACCCTTTCCACCACAAACTCTGTCGATGGATGTTGGTGGCGTGCCGCCCCAATAGGGGACCTTCCTAAAGTCCACGATCATCTCCCTGCTGACATCGGGAGAGCGGCTGCTGTCCTGACACCGTGCAGGTTAGCGACCTCCTCTCTGGAGCCCCCCGAGAACCTACAGTGATGAGGACCATGATGGTCATGTCGACACTGTCATGTGCGCTAGAGGATGGATACCCGACCCGAGCCCGATGGGCCCGGTCGGGTGCGGACAAATATTTAGAAATGATGCTCGGGTTCGGGTCGGGCTCGGTCACATCTGCGCAATTTGAAATGTATAATTTACCTGTGCGTTAACCCCGCACATGTTGCGCTCATCTGTTTGTTGACATATTTCCAAATGCCTTGCAGTTGCTTCATAAAGGCGGGCTTTCATAAACACAGACAGTAAATGTGTCATTAGTATGAAAAAAAAAAAAAGACTTTAACTGTATCGGGCGCAGGCCGGGCTCAGACAGAAAATTCCCGGCCCGATCCGCACTCTAAGGTGATGACCTCCTGGAGGAGACTGGCTCTGGCTGCCTGGGGTCCCCCCCCCCCCCGCCACCCCCCCCCCCATCCCCCCCCCCCCCCCCCCCCCATCAGGAAGTCAAGGATCCATCCCACACAGGGAGGCCCTCAGCACGGGTTCTCATCCTGGACAACGGCGGGTTGAGGGAGACGTCGAACACCTCTGCTAGCTGATCAGAGCAGCCCCCGTTAGGGCCTTATAGCCTCATCGTCTGGGCCTCACCTCGGCTACAGTTGCTAGGCAATCCATTGGGCTCCATTGGAGGGGGGGGGGTTCCTCTAACAGGGTGCATAGAGGGGGCCCAGCTCATAGTGAGGCAGAGCATTGAGTCTTACTGTCCCCCTGTCCACCCCAAACACACACAATATTTGTAGTCTGTTGTTGCTCTGAGTCTACTGTTTGTCTGTATGCAAATAGGAGGAGAATGTAGACAGGGTCAGCCTTTCCACAACCAGGCCGAGGGACAGGTTTTTAACCGTCGTGGAATGCGGTTCTAACAACAGACCGGGGTCTGCTGTTGTGTGTGTGTGTGTGTGTGTGTGTGTGTGTGTGTGTGTGTGTGTGTGTGTGTGTGATGGGTGTGGGAATGTGTGTGTGTGTGTGTGTGTGTGTGTGTGTGTGTGTATGTGTGTGTGTGTGTGTGTGTGTGTGATGGGTGTGGGAATGTGTGTGTGTGTGTGTGTGTGTGTGTGTGTGTGTGTGTGTGTGTGTGTGTGTGTGTGTGTGTGTGTGTGTGTGTCTGTGTGTGTGTGATGGGTGTGGGAATGTGTGTGTGTGTGTGTGTGTGTGTGTGTGTGTGTGTGCGCTCGGGATACTTCCTCCCTCACGTTGGCCCGCTTGTCGTCAACGGCAAGCGAGCCAACGTCGTCAACGGCAACTAGGTTGAAGGTGGTAAAGTGGGCCCGAAGAGCCGGTTTGAAATTGTTTGTAGTAGAATAAGGGCACACCTGCCCCATTTCACCTTCCTCCGTCTTGTTCCTTAACATGCAATATGGAAATACGAAGGGCTCCGCCTCGGCGAGTTGAATTCAAAGACGTTTTCTGTGCACCTGACACCAGGCCTGACACCTGACAGTTGCAACAGGTGCCGAAATTAAAAAAAGTCCAAACCACAACGTTATGCACAAAAACAAGGGCTAGGCAGCGGGGACTGAGGACTCATCACCGGGGGCCATGCCGGAGCTGTGGCTCCGGCGGCCATCTTTGAGAGGTCGACAGTTGACACACGACCTCAGTGACAGGGAGTCGATATGTTGTCGTATTCATGCCCTCCCCGGTGGTCTTGGCACTACTAATGTAGGCTTTGGGCTAAACTCAACAGCGACTGTTGTACAGAAACATCAATAGATCTCTAACACCGGCATCAAACAGACATGTTCAGTGTGCTTTCAAATAAATGTTGCTTTGAACTCAAGCAAGATTTCTAGTCATCTGACCAATGGATTTGAAAAAAAAAAACATATGAAGACCAGAATATCAAAAATATTTCTGTACTCTATTCACAAGGATTTAATGTCGTTAGTTTTCATATAAGCAGTGAACGCGTGGACATCTACACACACACACACACACGTTTACATCAATACACACATATGTACATACATGTGTGCATACATCTTTTCCTCCCCTGCTTGTCGGAGATAACGGGGAAAGCATTGTGACATCACCAGGATGTTACTCTGGGGGCTAGTGGAGCTTGAGTCAAGAGCCAGTCATGGCCTGACACACACGACCCCCAGATATGACCCCCGCAGAGGGGCAGGGGGGGGGGGGATGCGGAGGCTGGGTTCAGTGCAGCAAGCCCCCCAGTTCTGAAGGACCCATTTCCTGTCTTAAAGAAACACACGCACGCATGCCCTGTGTACAGGACACACACAGATGTTGTTCACAGTTCACCATACCACACACACGCACACGCACACACACACACTCTCTCTCTGTGTGTGACAGAGAGAGAGAACCAGGGAGCCAGGGTGTGACTGTGTGTGTTTGTGTGTGTGAGAGAGAGAGAGAGAGAGAGAGAGAGAGAGAGAGAGAGAACGAGGGAGCTAGGGGTGTGACCGTGTGCTTGTCTCCATTCTAAGCCGTTGGCAGTGTTCAGTCACCTCTCTACCCTCCTACCAGTAACTTATCACACGGTGAGTACTTTTTACCACTTCATACTGTCACAATATTCACCAAAACACACTAGGTGTGTGTGTGCAGAGACAGAGAGAGACAGAGAGAGGGAAAATAGTGCAGATCATGTACGAGTTAGATGTATAAATGTCTTTTTGCATTGTATCTGCATGTATAGTACTGTGTCATGATGTGTGGTTCTGCGGAGCAAACAGCACCTGGAACAAATGCCCCCGCAGTATTTTTTAGTAACTGTAATTACTTAGTAACGGTTTCATTCTAAATCTATGTGGACAAAACTAGGCTTAAACCAAGCACAGATACTACAGTTGTACTTTATTTATTGAAACATCACTGCTCCAGAAGATTTTTTTGTCATCTATGACTGCATTAGGGATCATAAACAAAGACATACCTTAAGTGTTGATACAGCTAGCATTGGCATCGTGTACTCAACAGCTAGCTTGAGCGCTGTGTATTTCAACATTGCCATTAGTCAAGCATCTTGAGGGTTAGCGTTAGCATTGTGCATAGCCTGCGGCTAGTGGAGCAGCAGGTGTCTTTAGCCAATGTCAGTGTTGACGGTGAACTGTCGCGCGTGTCCACAGGCGCCAGCAGCCACCATGCCCGAGACCGCCGAGTCCCACGCCACCGCGCTGACCACCAACCGCAACTGCACCATCGAGATCACCAACGTGAGCAGCTCCTTCTGCCTGGTCAACCCCAAGTACGTCACCCCCACCCCCGCCTCCACCCGCTTCACACCTCCACCTTTAAACCCTTTAAGCTGAAAGGAGTTCATTTCTCATGAGCACGTCAGCCTACCTTAGCTAGACATTCACTGTCGGAACATTTTCCAGACATCCACAGTGTGTGTCACGCTGACCTGATGTACCCCCCCCCCCCCCCCCCCGCCCCCGGCGTCCTCCAGGGTGTTCATGGAGAGCGGCTTCTGCCACAGCCCCCCGCAGCCCACCGTGCGCTGCAACAAGGCCGAGGTGTGCTCCTTCACCAAGGACGACAACACGGCCTCGGGCGCGGTGGGCGTGCTCACCTACGAGCTCTACGAGATGCGCAGCAACCGCTGCACGGACCTGATGGCGGTCATGTTCTCGGTGCCCTTCGACTCCAACCTGTACAAGAACTGGCTGGGCCTGGGCATCTTTGAGCGCGAGCGCGAGGTCGACGAGAAGCTGTACAAGTCCATGTACTACGACAAGGACATGGTGAAGTTCATGCGGCACGAGGCCGACGGCTCCGGCGTCATGTACACCGACAAGTCGCTGGACCTGCGCGCCACCATGTCCTGCGAGGGCCGTGCCATCATCAAGCTGGAGGTCTACGACCAGATGTGAGGCGGGCGACGGGCGCGCGCGCACATGTCTGTCTGTGTGTCTGTGTGTGTGTGTGTGTGTGTGTGTGCGTGTGTGTATGGGGGTATTGCTTGTCCTGCATAAAGAAGTGAAGATGTCAAGTCTGTTGCTCTGACGCCACTTTTTTTAATAAATAAAAACAAGTTGACAATTAAACCGTTTGCCGTGTGTGTTTCTGCCTGTCCCCGTCGGGTTCGGTGGCTCACTCTGAAAAGGAACCGCGCCTTGGTTCTGTCGCAATAGCGACAGAACAGGACCAGGAACAGGAATACTGTTTGGGTGAAGTATGACTGTATGAGAGCCTCCGGGGGTGACATGAACCTTGAGGTGCACATGGTGCATACAATCCCCATGTTCTACTCTGCTCCATTTAATTGAGTGGACTTACCTGTTCCAAAACAGACAGACCAAAGGCGAGGCACCCCAAAAAGCCAGCCAACTAATAACGCATCTTGGCACTAAGGCTCTGGTATGTTGACGTTCACGTTTGACATAATACCAAGGTGGGTCACAGGTGAACGAGAACCTGGGCAACAGGTGAGACAGAACAAGAGATAGAGAGAGAGAGAGAGAGAGAGAGAGAGAGAGAGAGAGAGAGAGAGGAGGGTAGGGTAGGGGAGGGACACAAGGGTTGGGTGTTGTCTCCAAGAACCAGAGAGTCTCTGGTTCGAGGGGTGTGGTGTGGAAAACATTCCCCCGACAAGGACTGTGTTGTGTTTGAGCCCTCACTTTCAGACCGCCAGGCAGTCGAGGGAGGAACACCGGTTGCTACGCACAGGTAAGCTGAAAATCTTTCAGAGTCTCATCGACGTCAACCCGTCGTACAGCAAGCATAGTTCAAATACAAATAGTGCACCGTCTTTGTGATGATAATATCTTTACAAATATAATGACAGGGAGCTTGCTTAAACGCTAACTGGCATGCAACATGTGCAATAAATGCATCTGGTTTGTTAATTGCATTCAAATGCACTCTTCAGACTTTTTTGCACTAGTCTGAAGTCTGATTTACCGTCTGACTTAAGCTGCGTAATGAATACAGTTGCGTTAGCGTGCGTACTCTTTTTAACGCGCTCAACCCATTTCGGTCCCCTCCGTAGAGATACTGGAGAGAGAGCACCATGTCTGAGTCAGCAGATGCCGTGGCTGCCAACCTGACGAGCCGCAGAAATGTCACCATCGAGGTCACAAATCTCACAAATCAATACTGCCTGATCAACCCCAAGTAAGTACACAGCAGGCTCGGGTCGCTGTGGACGACCCGGTCGACCCGGTGATGACGGTACTTGAGCGTCACGGAGGTCATGGCAGTAGAACGGGGACTCTGTTGTGCTGCGCGTGTCTCTTGAGACCACAAGGTGGTACCGTGGCGCCCCCTTTTGGTTGCCAGTTGCAACTACCTCTCCGTTCAGCGACCGTTTCCCTGATCATAGGGCAGCATAGAAAGTCTGCCACTGCAGATACTACATGAGAGTGCACGTGTGTGCAATCAAAACTAAACTGACATGACTGGCAAATTCAAATCCAAAGTCGTCACTTTCAGATATCCAGATGTAAATAATTGACATCCAATGCATTATGTGACCTTTATATTATGTACCGAAAGTCAACACGCCCACACTGCGCATGTCGGTCACTGTCTCAACGACTGGACAGGACTGGACAGACAGACGGTGGCCGTCAGGGTGTTTCACCAGAGAGACTATAGGAGGAGACACATCACTCCCATTGAAATGCATGGGGAAAACGCCAAGATGGCAGTTGTTTGCACATGTCCCGCCTCTTCCGGTGCCGTTGCTCCAATCATACGCGGTCACGCTTTTTGCGACACTTGGAAGTTATTTTCAATTATCTTTATTTATCCAAACAGACACGGCCCTTAAGCAGTCAATACCTAATCAGATACAGGCAAGGTTAAAGTTACGTTGTTGATCTCTTGCTTTATGGCATGATCTGCGATAGCTGACCATGAGCGATGACGTCTTGCTGTTAGTGCCGCTGTTGTTGTGCCGTAGATGTGTCGTGAAGCATTGGGCATGCGCAGTCATGATCACCTGTAAGAAAAAGTGCTTTAAAAACGTTTATTTGATACATAGCCACGAAACTCTTTCAGCTATTTTGGTCTGTTTTTCATCGTGATTTCAAACATGTGTTTTTATGCCCTTTAGACCCCGGAAAATGGAGATACAGCTCTCCCCCCATACATTTAGATAGGCCCCCCTAGGCCCTGGTCTTGCTAAGACCAAATAGCTGCCCGAAAGGCGTTGCCAATATGGCCGCGAGTGAGAGGACTTACACATAGAAGGACTTTGCTTTCACCTCAAGCGGGAAAAAAAGCTGCCGAGTTCGGTCCCTAATAAACCACAACAGTGAGTGTGACCCCCATGTTCTCTCGCCTGTCCCCCCCCCCCCCCCAGAGTGTTCGTCGACAGCGGCACCACCCACATCCCGCCGCAGCCCACCGTGCGCCCGCTGCTGACCGAGGTGTGCAACTTCAGCAAGACCAGTGCGGCCGCCAGCGGCGCGGTGGGCGTGCTGACCTACGAGCTGTACCACCGGCAGCACCGCGGCAACAAGGAGCACGCCGAGACGGTGGCCATCATGTTCTCCGTGCCGTACGACCGCAACGTGTACAGCAACTGGTTCGCGGTGGGCGTGTACCCGGCGGGCACCGGGTGTGACGAGAGCCTGTACAAGGCCATGTACTACGACAAGGAGCAGAAGGCCTTCGCGCGCCACGAGGCCGACGGCTCGGCCGTGGCCTTCAAGGGCTCCGGCCACGTGGACGTCATGGCCTCCATGTCGCCGCTGGGCCGCAGCATCATGAAGGTTGAGGTGTGGGAGAAGGTCTTCCGTTAGAGGCGGGCGGGCCTCCCCCCGTCCTCCTGCTCCCCCCCCCCCTCACGTATGACGCTTAGTGTTTTTTAAACGGATTGTAAGCCATGAAAATGAAAATAAAAACATCGCTGTTGTGTTTTCATTACCGGTGTCACGTCAATGTGTCCTACACTTACAGATTCACTAAGTAGTTTTAATAGTTTTTTGTTGTTTTTTTTTTTCTATATGGTTTGTTTGATAGGGACAAAGCATCATTGGACATCTTCAAAGTATTACAGACAGACAGTGTTTAAACACGTCGTTAGCAAATATCCCTAGGCAGGTGAAAATACCCCAAAAAACAAATATACAAATACAAAAGTGTAAACAGCAAAATACATTGTACAAAATACATTGTCAGGTGAACAGTGATCACATTTCTGCTCGGCCTTGGGCTGTTGTCTGAGACAGGGCACTCCTTATGACATGTGGTATACCATTCTAACGTGTACTTCTCTACTGATAGCACAGTCTGCCCTAATGTAATGTTCCTTTGTGGCTCCTCACAGCTCCCTCTAGTGGTGGCCCTGGCGCCAGTGAAACAGGGCCAGCCCCGAGTTCAATTCATTTAAAGGAGGCGGGGCAAGCATGCAAATCCTTTTACCTAAAAAAAAAGTTGAAATTGAACTTTCAAATTGAATTCTCAAAGCTCAAAACGTTATTTTTATTTTTATTTTCTATCAATAACTTTGTATGGCTTTCTTTAAGACAAATTATATTGATTTAAGTATATTTACATCTGTAAGTGACCATTTACTAAAGCAGTCCTGGATGTTGGAAAAAAAACTGGCAGTGTTAACTGTCAGATTGCCAGATAGTTTCAATTTTGTCAATGGCATTTTACACAGTTTGATAGCTTTTTCACGTGACCTTTAATTTAGTTAATCGCATATAATGCTCACATGACATTGTAATATGATTGCCTTGACAATAATTAAGTCAGTACATTTTGTGTGAACACATTTGTCGTGACCCACCTACCAACATCCTACCTATGGGGGCATACTTGTGCAAGATGCCTTCGCCTACCTGTTCCTTAATGACAGCAAAGCTGCTTTTTCGTCAGCGAAATTATTAATTAGCAAGTGCTGACAGATCAGCACCACGGCTAGCTCCACTTCCTCAGCGTTGGTAAAGAGTACAGGGGGCATTTAGCAGACACTTTTGTCCAAAGCGACTTACCATCAGTACATTTGTGGGGTTCGACATGTAGACAGTTGGAGGAGGAGGGAGGATCAAGGGGATCGAACCGCCGATAACCTACGCTCTGTCCACCCGCTCTACCTACTGAGCCACTGCCGTCCGTTGGTGTTTACAATGGGGTTACTTTCAATATGAGGGTCCAGAGTCCAGCCTGTGGGAGTGGTCCATGCACTGCAGCTGTCTCTGGGTAGTGACAAACAAAATGGTGGACTTCAGGTTCTTCCACGACCATGGCTTGCACTGGCAGGAAGATACGGGAGATGTGGCAACCATGGAGCATCAGTTTGCACTGCTTTGATTCATGTTGAATACTAGAATTGCAAGGGCTAGGAATCAGACAAGTATTTTGTTCAAATGTTGCAGTAGGCTTCTTCTGTTGGTTACCTTTATAATAGTTCTCAAAAATAGCATTTCATATGTGATGTATGCTAAATATATGAAATGACAACACAAACAGGGTCATTATTTAATGTCATTTATTTTCTAATCTTACTTTCACTTTTTTTCTTCAACTTTTACAACGACTTGAAATGATAATTCCCCCATAACAGCCTAATTAGGATTACATCTTCCACGGGTTTTTCAAAAATATCATACAGTAGTAACCAATACTGTTATAATTTATACATGTATCTCTCAAAATAAGAATAATCTTCAGCTTTACAATTTCATTTTCTACAATATTCCTTCCCCCCCCCGCTCATCTCTCCGTGTCGCGAGTGACCAGCCATGCACTATTGTGCGCGTTGATGTTACTGCCCTTGGGCAAAGTGTCCCGACGACGACGCCGGGGTTGCGAGTGCGAGAGCGGAAAACGTCAGAGAAAAAGGTATTTACACCGCGCAGCTGCTGCGAAGAGGAACTGCCATTTGGGTTCAAAGGCCGGGACGACGGTGGGATCGACGCAGGGGTTCAGTGATGAGACTAGCAGGCCAGTTCTTCAGGATCCATTAAATAAAAAATAAAAAAACAGAAAGAGAAATGCTTCATGTCCGTTGAGCGCTGATCTCAAAAGCGAACCTGATTGGATGAGAAAAGTCAAACCGTCTTTGGTGGTTCTTTCTGCAGGTGTGTGTGTGTGGGGGGGGGGGGGGGGCGGGG
This sequence comes from Urophycis tenuis, assembly GCA_036785325.1. Lineage (NCBI taxonomy): Eukaryota > Metazoa > Chordata > Actinopteri > Gadiformes > Phycidae > Urophycis > Urophycis tenuis. The sequence continues at coordinate 14,756 of JAXIVH010000382.1, forward strand.
GGTAGGTTAGTGCTCGTTAAAGTGCATTACATAACTGGTTAACTGTGAGATAACTGGTTAACTGTTACAGAATTTGTTAACTGTTGGAGAACTTTTTATTTTTTTTATTTTTGTTTTTAACTCTTAGGAGAACTGGTGAACTGCCTTAAGTCGTTCTGTCGTTCTGAAGGGAATGTCGTAGTGTTTCAGACACCTAGGTGGCAATGGAACGGGTTCGTTTTACTGGCTCGTTTTCCTGACCTTATCGGGGCTGGACCAATCGAAAAGCTCCATTGATTGGATGTTGAAATCTTTTGTCATCTGAAGATGATTGGCTTCCGTACAGGAAGTGACCTCAGAGGGAAGACAAGGCTCATATCTACAAGAAAAGAATGATAGCAACATGTGCGATGTCCAACCCAAGTCGAACTCATACAAGATAACATCAACATACAGAACAATATTATACATCATATATTGTAATGTATCCAATAGACTACAACTTTGCTAGAAAATACTTCTTAAATCAATAAAGTTGGGTGTTTGTTTTTTTTTTAAACATAGAAGATTTTCTTTCAGTATTACCCTTCGAAAACAAAAAAGGAAAAGACCACAGAATATTTACAGATTAGTTTGGTGAGTTTAAATACGTGGTTTGGTTCTGAACAGATAATGGAACTGTTAGCTTGTGCGGACACAACATGCTACAATTCAGGCAACCATTGTCCACCGAGAGACGAGAAAGACCACTCTGCCGTTACATCACCTCGACTATAAAAATACCTAGGATCTACAGACGGGTAGAAAACTATACATGTACAAGTCCTTTGAAGCCAATGCATCCCCCCCCTCCCAGAGCCACAAGTGAGCTTTACAGGTGAGCTGACAGGTGAGCTGTACAGGTGAGCGACAGCAGAGATTTACAGGTGGGCTTTACAGGCGAGATTTGGTGCAAACGAAACAATGTTGAACGCTGTGTTGGTGAACAGCTTCAGGCAGTATGGATAGGACCCCCCCCCCACCTCTTCAATGGAATGGAGACCTCTCTGTACAGTCCAGAGACGAGGCTGGGGTTAGCGTCTAGCTTCTGTCAAAGACAACAGTTTCCAGAATCAGGATCCTTCCCTCTTTATCTCTCTCCAGACGTCCAGAGGAGTGATGGAAACAAGTCAGTGTGGAGGGGCCGGGCGGGGGGGTAAATGCTCCTCCTCACCCCTGGTGCAGCCATGTCTGGTCTGATCCTGGGCTCTGGTGGAGTTATTGCGTGCCGAGTGTGGCTTTAGGTAGTCCTTCTCATCATGTCCTCCAGTGGGCCGGTGTCCTCCCAGCGTCCCATACTAACACCAGCACCATCCACCAGTTCATCTGCCCGGAGACGACAGCACAGTGATGGAGGAGCGGGGAATACTCTTGACAGCGGGCAGAGCGTTTCAAACAGGCCCGAGTATTTGAGTGTTCCTGTGTCCGGTGCGGCTGTGCGTTCAGTCCGGTCTGGCTGCGTTCGGAGCATCTTCTAGTCCATTTCCCCTGTTTTACATGTAATATTGACCCCTGCCATAGTAGTGTCCCTTTTCGACAAATCAAATACACTAAATAAATTCAGAGTGCAAAGTACATTTGATTGTGAAACTTCATAAACATCAATAACTTCATGAACATTAATGATCAGTATTGTTCTCCCAGCGGTGGCTAAATGAGCTCTCTGACACTTTCACTCAGGAGAACACTGGAGATCAGGTGGGCTGTTTTAGAAAAGAAAAACTACACTCCCCAGACTTCCACCTCCGTTCCCGTCGTCAAACTTTAGATTAGCTCTCGTTAATAAATTCAGCCTCTCTTCATACATTCTTACACCCCTTGTATATATAATTTAAGTTAGTTTACAGTTAGTTCATGGTTACTGCTCGTGCCTGGGAATGCAGGGAATGATGGGAAATGAAGTCTCGGTGTCGAGCCCACCTGAGGCCCAGGGACTCATGTCATCGTAAAACCAATGTACAGAAAGGAGCAGGATCATAAAGCACCTGGATCCTTCACTATAACTTATCACCTTCACCTGACCCTTTCCAGGCATTTAAGCAACAACAAAAAGAAGAAAAAAAGAAAACACCGCACACAAACACACACGCACACACGCACACACACACACACACACGCACGCGTCCTTGTGTGTTCCCCCTTAAAGGAAACGCCCCTCACCCTTATGGAGAGGAGCTGCAGACCGACAGCCCTGTCTGGGGTGGGTCTCCCGGCCAGAGCGTCATAGGACACATCTCTCAGCCCCGTTTGGGAGACCCTCCCCAGCCCTGCACCCCTTGGGGGGGGTGGGGGGAGATCAGATTTTTGGTTGTTTTGTCGAAAGGGGGGGTTGACTTTAGACCTAGCAGGTGCAGGTCTTCATACGGTCAGACGCCGCGTCCCTTCAGGAACAGGACATGACTTAAATACGGGAGCACAGGACGGCTTAGCTGGCCTTCAGCGCCGTGGGCTAACCGAACACGCACGCACGCACGCACGCACGCACGCACACACACACACACACACACACACACACACACACACACACACACACACACACACACACACACACACACACACACACACACACACACACACACACACACACACACACACACACACACACACACACACACACACACACTCATATTCCAGGGATTTCGGAAAACAAAATAGCTTATTCTTCTTCGTCGACAGACACCCGCGGACAGTGTCTGAAATACAATTTGCAAACGCGGCCGCCCTGAAATCGGGTGGCGGCCGGCCGGTTTTCTACCCCTCCGAGTCCATGAGGTCCCAAACAGTGTCAGAGCGCTTCCCCCTCCCAGTTCCTTCCCAGCAGGACTTGACCTTCTACTTGACCTCCAGGATAGAGGGGTTGCACTCCATGATGGCTACGATGATCTTGTCGATGTAGTCCTGCAGACGGTAGTTGATCTCCTCCTGCTTGTGGACCGCCTCCATCAGCTGGACACACGCACGCACGCACGCACGCACACACACACACACGCACGCACACATGCACGCGCACGGACACACACACACACACACACACACACACGCGCGCACGCACGCGCGCACAGACACACACATTCACATGCGCACAGGAACACGGACACACACGAACACACACCAGCGTTAATGCAGTGTTGAGATAATATTCAAGTGAAATGCTAGGAAACAAGAGGCTGTGAAAAACAGATCAGAAGGTTCTAGAAGGTGTGAGACAGAGGGGAGGGGGGGGAGTGGGGGGGTGCGGACCTCTCCTCGGGACACAGAGTTGATCTCAGCAGCGAGTGAGTCAGAGAAGGGTGCGGTCATGAGGTTCTTGGCTCCCTGGATGCTGAGGTTGATGATCTGTCCGTTCAGCTCGTCGTTCTGCTCCTTCAGGCTGCGGTTGTCCTGGAAACGCAGCGGCAGAGCAGTCAACAGCCAAACTCCTCTCATCATCACCTCCCTGACCACCGGCGTCCACCGTTATCCTCACCATGTATGTGTTGTTCAAGTGTGGGCGAGTCTGTGGGTTTACTTTCGTGTGTGTGTGTGTGGGTTAACGTTTACAGTGTGTCTGTGTGTTGGTGTCTATGTTATGCAAACGTGTGTCATTATATTCATGTATGTGTGTCTACATGTGTCCCTATGTATGTATGTGTGTGAGTGTATGGATGTATGTGTGTGTGTGTGTGTCTCTACCTGTGTGTATGTGTGCGTGCGTGCGTCTGTATGTACAGTATGTGTGTGAGTGTATGTGTGTGTGTGTGTCTCTACGTGTGTGTGTGTGTGCGTGCGTGCGTGCGTGCGTCTGTATGTGTGTGTGTGTGTGTGTGTGCGTGCGTCTGTATGTATGTGTCTATGTGTGTGTGTGTGTGTGTATTCATGTACGTGTCTCTACATGTGTTGCTATGTGTGTACACATGTATGTGTGTATGTATGTGTGTATGTGTGTGTGTGTGTGTGCGTGTGTGCGTCTGTATGTATGTGTGTGTGTGTATGTATGTATTCATGTACGTGTCTCTACATGTGTTGCTATGTGTTTACACATGTATGTGTGTGTGTGTGTAAGTGTGTATGTGTATGTATGTATGTGCGTGCGTGCGTACCTGTTTGAGGCGCTTGACCTCGTGCTCCAGCTCCGCCTCCCTGGTGCGTGTGTGGTACTCCTGCAGGCCGGCGCTGGGGGACCGGCCCCGCCGGCCCTCCGCCTCCAGCTTGTACAGCTGCAGCTGCTCCAGCTGCTTACGCAGGTCCTCTATCAACTGTAATCACACACACACACACACACACACACACACACACACACACACACACACACACACACACACACACACACACACACACACACACACACACACACACACACACACACAGTGGGCATTAGGACAGCACAGCAACAACAGAGACTACACCACACACAAAGCCCCGTCAGACCCACACGCGTGGACACGCACACACCCATACACACCATCAGACCAACACACACAACATTATGAGGTCTTTATCTGTACTGTTAACTAGGGATGTCCGATATTGACCTTTTTGCCGATATCCGATAGCCGATATTGTCCAAATTGTCAATTTCCGATTCCGATATCAACCGATATGGTACACCGATATATGCAGGCCTTTTTTTTTTCTCAGACTAATTTTAGGTCACATCTCCTGTTGTGGAATTAGCACATCACCTACTTTTATTGTGATGCCCCACTAGATGCATTCCACAAATTAACACTAAAAAATAAGGGCACTACTTCAACTTATGGAAAAGTGCCATATTTATTAACATTTTGCCTCACACTCATTATCGGTGCTAAAACCGATAGCGATATGAACAGATATGACAAAAATAGGCTATCGGCCGATATTATCGGACATCCCTACTGTTAACTTTAAATGAACAGATCAATCCACAATCAACAGTGGGCGCCCTCATAATGTGTATGTGAGTGTGTTGCATGAGAGGGGGGGAGGGGGCAGCCCTCCAGAGACCCTCTAGGAGAAGAGCTTCTGTGACCGTGTTGTTCAACCTCGACACCGCGGGTCTGGATGATCCACAGGTGGAGCACCACACTTCAGTCAGAGCTCCCACTCTTCAACATTACGCACGCCCCCATGATCTCATTCAGTGGTGTTGTCCCGCTTGCTCTTCTGGAACGGCGGACGCTCTGCTGCTGCCGCGCGTTTCCGCTTCATTCCTGACATTTGTTGAATCGCTAAAGACGGGCAGCGCAGAGGACCACCTTTGGCCGGTCCTCTGGATTAATTGAATAGAACAGGAAGGGCTTTTGTGGAGAGGATCCATTAGCTACGTCACCGCTGGCTCAAATCGAATCGGACGCGTCGACGGCGCGACCTGTCGGGTTTCAGGGGGCGTCTCATTATGCCTGCGAGAAAAAGCTTTGGCGAGGTCCCCTTTAATATAAAACGCTATGGCAAGCATGTGCGTGTGTGTGTATGTGTGTATGCATGCACAGGTGCGTGTGTGTATGTGTGCACCGGTGCAAGTGTGTGTGTGCATGCGTGTATGTGTGCACAGAGAGAGAGAGAGAGAGAGTGTGTGTGTGTGTGTGTGTGTGCGTGCACAGATGTGTGTGTGTGTGTGTGCGTGCACAGATGTGTGTGTGTGTGTGTGAGAGAGTGTGTGTGTGTGTGTGTGTGGGGGGGGGGGGGGGGGCACCTCCTGCGTGCTCTCCTTCTCCTTCTGGCCGAGGTGTCGCTCGTGGCTCAGCTTGTCGGCCATCTTCCTGCGTGTCTCCTGCTCCTCGGTGAGTCGCTCTGCCACCTCCTCCAGCTCATCCTGACTCCTGCGCTTCTCCTGGGGGCCACAGGGAGGGTGGAGGTGAGACATGGACGTGTCTGTGTGAGATCATGTGTGTGTGTGTGTGTGTGCGTCTTAAATGTTTGCATGTGTGTAGTAGTGTGCAAGTGTGTAGTAGTGTGTGAGATTGTGTGTGTGTGCGTTAAATGTTTGCTTGTGTGTTAGTGTTTATGTGTGTGTGTGTGTGTGTGTGTGCAGTAGTGTGTGTAAGGTAAGGGTTTACCTGTGTATCCTTGGTAGTGTGTGTTTGTGTTTATGTGTGTGCCTGTGGTAGTGTGTGTCAGTGTTTGTGTGTGTGTGTGTGTGTGTGTGTGTGTGTGTGTGTGTGTGTAGCGGTGTATACCTCCTCTAGTCTCTCTATGTTGGCTCTCAGGCAGGGAACACACGACCTCAGCTCACTGTTCTCCTCATCCAGCTGCTGCAGCCTGCAATACACACACACACACACAGGCTGAATGTTTCCCCTTTAAAAGGAAGACCAGCACACTTTATCAGGCCAACTTCTGGTAGATACTTTTATTTTGTTAGGGGGCGGGGCTACACTGCAGCTCAGGCTTTCAATAAAGTTTTAACAATGTGAGAGAGAAAGAGAGAGCCTCACATTGTCAAAACGTTGTGCATTTAAGTTCGGACCAGGATCAATTCATAGCACATATCACAATGTTAAACAGATATTATAGTGTAGTGTGGCATTGATCTTCACCATTTACACATTCCTCGTAAAAAGTATGAATTTGTGTTTATTAACCACACCCCTAAATAGTTATGAATCTCGGTCGAAAACATATGTTTTTGAATTTGATTGTTGAAATTGAGCAGAACAGGGTTCACTTACCCTTTGATCTTAAACTTAAACCATGCCCTTAAACTTTGACCCTTAGATTCATAAAAAAGAGACCAAGACCTTAAACAGTCACCTCATTTGCACCCTTAAAAAAAGGTTGAGGCTGTGGAAGGCTTTTACCAGCAGAGGGCCTTGTGGAGTCACTAAGCTTCACGTAAAGAAACACGTCCACAGGTCTCCTATCTGTACTGTTTACTTTAAAGGAACAGATTAATCCCAGAGCAACCTTTCAAAATACAATTGACTGTAGGGTCAGCCATATCTTCACATTGTTTTAGAGAAAACGCTAGAGGCCGGTTTCAGCATCGGGCTTCTGTACAGAGTCCTCGGTGTATAAACGGTCTATTAGCAGGAGCCAAGCCTCAAACTGAACACCAACGACAGTTCTGCGTCTAATAGCGGCCATAGGTTACAGGTGGGACATTACCCCATGGGACTCTACCCCCCTGAGTCTCCACTCACCCCCAGGTTTCTTCCCCCCTGGGTCTCTAAGCACTGGGTTTGTACCCCACATATGTGGGCCTTCACTCCCACGAACACAAACACTCCTACACACACAAATGCACCTGCAACCCTGGCACACACATATACACACACTCCAATGCACACACACACAGACACACACACACACACACACACACACACACACACACACACATACACACACACAAACACACACTCCCATGCACACACACACACACACACACACACACACCTGCTCTGCAGGTTCTCCAGCTCCAGCCCCAGCTCCCGCTCCATCTTGGACAGCGCCTCCTTGTGGCGGCGCTCCTCCTGCTCCAGGCACTCCTCGGCGTACACCTCCTGCTCCTTCAGCTGCTCCTCCAGGGCGTTGGCGCGGTGCACCAGCTGCAGGTTCTCCTGCCGCAGCCGCGCGTGCACCTCCCCCGACGCGTCCGACTCCTTCTCCAGCTCCGCCACGCGGCGCTCCAACAGGAGCACCTGGCGAGGAGAAGGCGGCGGGGAGGAGGTGAGGGTGATGGAGGAGACAGGTGTCAGGGAAGTCAGCCGGTTATCTCTTAATAAGTCAACGCTCCTGCCTCATTCCGCTATCAGACGGTGCGTCACCATCGGACCGTGTCTGGACTATGATAGGCTACTCATCAGGGTATCTGGACTGTGATTGGCTCGTAGAGATAATTGTGTGTGTGTGTGTGTGGGTGGGCGGGGGGGGGGGGGGGTGGTCTGTCACCTTGTCTGTGATGTCATTGTCGGCGAGCTCCAGGATGTCTCGAGTCAGGTCGCTCATGGTGTCCAGCGTCATCGAGCTGTTCTGGAGCAGGTGTCTGCAGCACACATTCACACATTAGGTCGCCTAGCATAGCACGTTAGCCTCGTGCGATAGCCTAGCAAATTAGCCAAACGCATTGGTTGTAGTTTAGGGCATGAGCCCGTTAACCAAGCAGAACAATCTGACGGAAAAACACAAGAGTAAGAGCAAGGTCGCCTACCTTGCCACCTTCTTGCTGGAGAGCCGCTTGCCAGAGCTGGGGATAGAAACAACCACAGGAAATAAATGAGGAACATAAGAGGGAAATGACCAGGAGCAGACACCATCAGCTGATGCCTTGGACTAAAGAGGGCGAGATAAGGAGGGCGAGATGGAGAGAAAGAGGACAACACCACACCGTCGGAGCACTGGTCTTCGGTGGTGTGCTGCGAGGCCAGGGTCTGGGTGACTCTGGGGTGTTTCCCCCGCCATGATGTCACACCAACACATCACACCACGCCAGACCGGTGGAAATGGGAGCATGAATGTAAATGTCATGCGACACTGACTTTTTGACATCTTTTGCGTAATAACAGAAACCAAGCGCTACGACCCCGACCAAACACAGAGGAGAACTCACCACAGTAACGGGGCAGGCACTAGGACCCAGCTCGCGGCTATCTACAACAACACCACCACAATGAACGCCACGCAACACACTGCAACCGACACACCCACGTGCATGGAGATAGTGGAGATGTCACTACACCAACACAGACACACACACACACACACACACACACACACACAGACGCACACACACACACACACACACACACACACACACACACACACACACAGACGCACACACGCACACACACTCACACACACACACACGCACACACACTCACAATAATAGTACTGCGTGCACGCTGGCATCACGGTGCTTTTGGTAACCAATGGTAACCAAAACACGCAGTAGGTTTATGGCGAGGTAAGGGCGGGTGATGGGCAGGGCTTGGAGAGAAGCCGAGGGGGTGGGGTTGACGGTGGGGTTGAGGGGGTGGTTGACGGTGGGGTTGAGGGTGGGTGGGTGGGGGGGGAGGGGGGGGGGGCGGTGGCGAAGGGCACTATACCTAGTCATCTCCAGGAAGTTAAGGCGTGTGGAGAGATCCTCCAGACGGTCGATTTGTTTGTGACACTGGCTACAGAAGAAGTCCTGCGCCTCCTCTCTCAGGAAGCTGCGCAAGCAGTCAGAGAGAGGAGCAGGAGCACTGGAGAGGAGGAGGAGGAGAGGACAGGAGGAGGAGAGGACAGGAGAGGAGAGGAGGAGAGGACAGGAGAGGAGGAGGAGGAGGAGAGGATGAAGGAGAGAAGAGGATAAAGGAGTTGAGGAGTGGATACAGGAGATGAGGAGAGGAGAGGAGAGGAAGGAGGAGGAGAAGACGAGAACAGAGGAACGATAAGAAAAGCCAGGAGATAAAAAGGGAGCATGCGTGAACGTTGACGTGAGAGTGTGAACGTGTTTGAGTGAAGGAGTGAAACAGGGAGATAAGAGTGTGTGAGACGTTAGTACAGGCGTGGCCTGGGAGTCAGCGGTTAGCAGTACTGGTACCGGTACCAGTGGTAGTACTAGCAGTACTAGTAGTACTAGTAGTACTAGTAGCGGTGAGCGGCGCTCCCGCTGCATGGTGTGCTCCATGACAGACCTCTCTCCCTCTCTCCTTCCCTTCCCTGTCGTCTTCATCCTTGGTTCTTTCTCTTCCCTGTCATCTTTTCTCTTCTCTTCACCTCTTGTGCTTTCCTTTCCTTCCCCCTCACCCCTTCTCCTCTCCATCCTTCTCCTCACTTTTGCTCTCTCTCTCTCTCTCTCTCTCTCCGGTGCTATGTGCTATCCAGGACGGTAGCCTAGCAGCGGCGCGGCGCCCCGCTAGCTGCTAGCATGATGCCCCGCAGACCGTCGGCGGGAGTGGCGTCAACAGCGTGTCGGAGCCACGCAGAGAGACGGGCTGTGTGCTCGCTGAGCCGAGTGTGTGTGTGTGTGTGTGTGTGTGTGTGTGTGTGTGTGTGTGTGTGTGTGTGTGTGTGTGTGTGTGTGTGTGTGTGTGTGAAAGTGTCTCAATGAGTCATTATATTTCGCATGTGGTCAAATATGCATGTGAGTGTTATTTTTAACATGTGAGTCGCAGTGCAAGTGTGTCAGTGTGTGTGTGTGTGTGCGTGCGTGCGTGCGCGTGAATGCATGCAGGAGTGTACATCGGAGTGTGTTTAGTCGACTGCGTGTGCGCGACTGTGTGAACGTGCATCTGAATGTGTGCGTGCATGTGAATGTAAATATAAATGCATGAGCGTGTGAATGTGTATCTCTCTGTGTAGGAGGCGGTGAGAGGAGGCGAGGTGAAACAGTGAAGTGGTCATCCTGGGAGCCGTGTGCATGTGTGTGTGTGTGTGTGTGTGTGTGTGTGTGTGTGCGCACAGACTAAATAACGGATTTATACGATTTAGAAATCTATCAAGGAACCTCATCAATCGACACTTGGCCACGGGATGCGGTCGTTGGCGATGACATCATCGCCGAAGCACCTGGCACAATACGAGCCATTGCGGGCCACCGTAGCCGCCGGGAAGGGGCGGGGTTAGGAGAGGGCGGCGTTCCCACCGTTAAGATGCGACTAAATCCTACTGCACACTGCGCTGTTAACTAACCGGACCAAAACGTACTGTTTACCAGAAAAGTGGAGAGCCTCGAATGAAAGCAGCAGGTTGGTACTGTACGTCACACAGGGAACCCACAGGGGCTTTATATTATTAGCAACACATTATTAGTACTGCACAATAACAGTACTGCGACGGCACTACTAAAATTCTGAAGCTATCGTTTGCTCTTGTGCTCAGCCTGCGGAGGAGGAGGGGGGGGGGGGGGGGGGGGGGGGACACAGAGAGGGAGGGGGGAGGAGGAGGTGGGGGGGAGAGGGAGGAGGAGGAGGAGGAGGAGGAAGAGGAGCAGCGGTAGCAGGGTTAGAAGCTGTGCCTAGCTTGGTCTTATCTCCACCGCCGGGGCCAAACAGTCCAACAGGGCCATTTTTGAACACAGCTCTCATTGTTCCTCCTCGCTCCCCTATCGGGACGCAGATTAGAGGAGAACAGACGCGCGGCGCTTCAATGACATCAGCACAAGAATACAACCCTTTTTTAAAACAGCGCCACGGGGGAGGAGTCGAGCGCAACGGCGCCTTAAAGGAGGGCCATCCACTGGGAGACATTCCCTTCACGCCGAGTCGATCTCTGAACCAAGTGTATTTTTTCGGAGAGATGCTTTTTATTATTATTAATTTTTTTAATCTTTAGTTATAATTTCACGCTCACGTCAGCGGCGTCAATGAGGGCTTCGCGTTGGGAACGCAGTCACGCAGCTTCCCGTCACCTTCTGCAGACTGAGAGACAAAAATGACAATCCCCCATGTTGACGGCTTTATCGTCACGGTGACACCCCGCTGGGCTGGTTTTACCGTGGGCTCCTCCTCCTCCGCCCGGCCACGCCCACAGAACGCCCGCCCGCCCGCCCCCCCCGTTGTCTGTCAACGCCGGCGTCCGACTCGCAACCGCGGCTCACAGAGGACGCCATTTTGTCCACGCGGATTCAGTTCTGGACGCGGTCGAAACGGAAGGCGGTGGATTTGTGAACGCGCTCGACCCACGTGGCTCGCGGACGAGGAGCGGACGGCGTTTAGTTTGCAATCATTATCATTATAAGCAATTGTTACACAGTTATATATACATGCAAATGAGTGGGTCAGTGGGTTATTGTGTTAACATGACATGTGTGTATATTTGTGTGTGTGTGTGTGTGTTCATATCTACCTGGGGGACATGATGAGGGAGGAGCCGTTGATCTGCTCAGGGGTGTGGAGGGCCCCGGGGCCCCCATCCTCGATGGGCCCCTCCTCCTGCTCCTCCTCGCCGCCGCCCTCCAGGAGCTCCGCCCCGTGGTTCTCCCCAAAGTCCTCAAAGTGCTCCTCCTCTCCTCCTCCCATCACGGTCACCAGGGAGACGTCCTGCAGCTCAGAGTTCAGGGAGAACCTGCGACACACGCACGCACACACGCACACACACACGCACACACATACAGGTTTAAATGGACTGTGTGTGTGTGTGTGTGTGTATAAGGGGTTTGCCTGTAGTGGTGTGGTTGTGTGTGTATTCGTTCCATCCAGACTACCGCTATTGCCTTCCATAATACCAAGTCGTTCTGACCATCACAAACAGACCAGTCCACATATGTAGTTCTTTGATAGCATGCACTACACCCATGCCTATGACAGATGGGTGGATAGTAGAACTGCAAGTACCAGATAGCCTTTTAATCTGTTTGAATACATTTCAAACCACGTGGCTATGAGTTCTTGTGCTCCAGGGTTGTGTACTCTCCCTTTGTGGGAGGTAGCAGCACACACACACACACACACACACCCCTACCATACAGCTGCGTGTTGTTGTGTTGTGTACACAGACACCCACACATTCACACACACACACACACCCCTCCCCCCCCCCACTAGTGTCCAGCTGTGTATTACTATGTTGTGTAAACACACACACACACAGAGCCCACATACCCCTGGTGTCCAGTGAGACACAACAGCAGGGTGTTGTGGTGTGGACTCCTGTTTCACATCGCCGGCTGCCCCTCTCTCTCTTTCTCTCTCTCTCACACCGGGGAGCTCCCAGAGCTCCCAGAGCTCGCTCACACACACACACACACACACACACACACACACACACACACACACACACACACACACACACACACACACACACACACACACACACACACACACACACACACACACACACACCAGAGCGCTGTAACGGGAGCCGTCGCGCTCCACACCGACGGCAACGCAACACAAACACGGGCCGAGGCAACAGCGCGACCGCTGCGCAAAATCACGTTCCCATCACATAAAACCTGTTGGAAGCCAAGCGCGTCTTGGAACGTGCGATCGGTCCATCGATCGTTGGGACAGGGGGGAGGGACGCGGAGCAATCTGGACGAGTGCGTACAACCGCAGGAGATAATCTGTTAATTCACATTAATCCAACAAGTCTGCCTTGGCCGGACAAACCGTCCCCGTGGCTTTCTGGCAACATGACTGGGGGAGACTGCAGGTGGGTTTGATGAAGAGCCATCTACTGGGGTGGCTGCCATCCCCGATGGGGGCTAAAACCGAACACAGACTGAGACTGAACGCGTCTGAGGATCGGGGCAGAGCCGGTGCGTTTGTTTGGGCGCGCCAATGTGTTCGTGACACAGCTAAGCATAGGGTGGCTGTGAGTCTATAGGGCTAGCTTTAGATTCCCCGTCAACACCAGGGTTCTCCCAGCCGATCAAAGTGTTGCCATGGTGATTTGCCGCACACAGGGTACATAACGTGGTCTGATAGAACGCGACCGGTCTTATCGCAGGACAGACACGGTCGACACTCCCAACACTAATTATGGGTATGGCTCCTTTTACCCACCAGGGCATGCTTAGGGCGGCAGACGTATCATCACGTCTGCTACCTGTGCCCCGGACACATAAACCCAACAGACCCATGGCCGTTATGGGCGTGGCAGGTGTTTGTCCTGCGACAACACCGCTGTGGGGAATGTGGTTCTCTAGAGGTGGGAATGTGGTTCTCTAGAGGTGGGAAGGTGGTTCTCTAGAGGTTGTGAGGGTAGGGGGTAGGGGGGTGAAGAGCAGAGGGTAAGGTGGGGTATCGAGAAGACAGTGGGGTCTGGGGTAGAGGGTAGGGTCTGGGTTTGGGGGTCTTAAAGCCGGGGGAACCAGGGGCTCTGGGGGTGTAAGCGGGTCAGGAGGAGTGGGGGGGGGGGGGGGGGTGCACTCACCCCGTGGTCACACCCGGCTGCAGGTCCCTGACGGACAGCCCCGGCGAGGAGAGCGAGCGCATCTTGAGGCGACCTCGGCCGCCCTGGCGGGAGAGCCGGGGGCCGACGATGGGGGGGGGCAGCACGCCAGACAGCCAGAGAGGAATCCTGACGCCCCTTTGCGTTCCCACGCTCCACGCGGCAACAACAACAACAACAACAACAACAACAACAACAACGACGACCAGGACCACAACGCACACGCGTCAACCCGCGGGGTCCGACCTGCCGCTGTCTGACACAACCTCCTCCCACGCGCCAACGCCGGCACTGCGACCGTTGTCTTGCGCTACGCCTGGGCTAGGACCGCTAATCAGCTTTAATGCTAAGTCTGCGTGCCGCTGCGACTGTGGGGCAAGGCCAGTGTCCGGCCCCCGGGCTTCTTTAAGGGGGGCGTGGTAGTGGTTAATCCCGTCTGGACTCGTAATCCTCTTCTAAGTGCAAACCGTCCTAGCGAGGTTAGCGAGGTTAGCGAGGCTTGTGAGGTTAGCGGGACCGGCGGCGTTTCAAGTTCACCGACGGGAAGTTATTAGAGTTGTTTTGGGGGACGGGGAAAACACTGCTGATGCGTTTGTCCTCGTGTTCCACTTGATTACTGGACTTAAACCAACTCTCAAGCCGGGGGGGGAGGGGGGGGGGAGAGCCAGGATAAGATATTTAATATCAAGGCCGCGTATCGCAACCTGAGTCACTTGTTGAAATCTGAGAGGGTTTCCTGCCAATGGTGAGCAGGTGACCAGTCAGCATTTCCACCAGAGAGGGGGGTGGAATTGAGAGGGGGCAGGCAGACAAAAAAAACAACAACAAACCAATGGGACAAAAAAGAGCAAAAGAGAAGAAAAAAAAAAAAACGCCATCTCGACACTTCCTGGAATTCAAGGTCCACCCGTGGAACAGGAAGCTCCTAAACACATCCCTGACAGGGGCCCCGCGCACATCCATCAACCAGCCCCACAGACAGGTGGTGGTGGTGGTGGTGGTGGTGGGTGGGGGTGATGTGTCAGCCCTCTCTGCTGACACATCACCCCCACCCACCACCCACCACCTTCAAGTCCTCCCTACCAGGAGGCCGGGGGGGTTTTAGCCGAGTCATGGAGGGTCAGAGGGGGAGGACTCAGGAGCCAATGGGGGTGGGGATGGGGGTGGGGATGGGGGTGGGGGGAGTGCTGCTACGACTTAATGTATGCTAAGCTAAAGCATGAATCTCACAAACAGCTGTTCAAGCAGAGATGGCCATATAGTTCTCTTGTTCCCTCCCTCCCTTCCTGAGTTTCCCCACCATTGAGAGGTGCTGCATTCATGCACCTGTGATTGACAGGCAAGATGGATTCCCCCAATCGGGGAAGACATGCCCCGATTGGTCAGAAATGACCTGGGAATGGTCTTTAATCAAAATAGTCCCATGCAGAGTTAGGGGCAGTCAACAACAACAAAAGATATTCACAAAGAGCATTTCACTCACAGCAGGGGGGTGGATTCCTGTGGCACTTCTAACAAATGGAACTCAAAGAATAGCTTTTAGAGCTGACTTACAGCCCCTTTAACGACCACTGATAAAGGACTCCTGTGCTCACACACACACACACAGGCACCACACTCCAACATGTGTTTCACAGCTGTGGACCACCATTAAGGGCATGACACCCCTTGAATCACTCGGAGGGGGTTATAACTCTCACAACGACACATAGTCTATACCTTACAGGACAGATTGTCTATACCTTACATGAGCCAAGAATGGCTAGACCACAGCCTTAAAGCGCCCCCCCCCCCCCCCAGGCCTTTGCAACAGGATATTAAGTGCTTAAATGAGGCTCTTTGTTAGCCACACAACCTCTGGTGGGAAGGTTTAATAGTGTATTATCTATCCCATAATTGTACATTGTAATTAAAGGGATAAACACGCAAGGCAGTTAAATTGGACACGGGCAGAAAAATAAGTCCCGCCCACGTGACTCAGTGAGTCATTAACCCATCGTAACCCTGCGGAGGCTTCCGCGTGCGTCATCACCCGCACACATCTGCACACATCTGCACGAGGAGGGGTCAATCCGCAGGGTGGCCGCGGCCAGGGGGAACGCCGGAGGGGTCGTCTCCAGAGGCCATGAGAACCCAACCGCCGGATGGGCGTTTCCGTGGCGTCGACACGACAACACGCCGCCGCCGCCGCGGCGCGGGTTAGCCTGGCCCGGGAACTCTCACTCGTCGCGCTGATGAAAAACGCGCCGCGTTGCCCGGGTAACACACTCTTGATACCGGCGGCCATTCTGCCAATTTCTGTGTGGTCACAGGTTTTCATGACAGCGGACAGCCATGCGTCATCCTTTCGTGTCACCAGCCGGCGAGGGGAGGATTGACACTCGGGGTGGGGGGGGGGGGGGGGGGCGCTGGAACACGGACCCCCACGGATGTCTCAGCGAGGCCTCGCGGTGGAGGGAACATAATCCATCGTTTCTCATCGGATGTGCGCAGCATCACTTAACAGTCAGTACTGTACAATCGCGAGGCCCGTTCCAATCCCGTGAATGAGTGTGAAGCCCTTTCGAGAAGCGCAATGCGAATGCAGTCGTCCCCTGAGAACCTACTGATCTATGGGCGCATCTCCACGCCCGGTTTTGACCCAAAAAAAAAAAAAAAAAAAACCCAACCAAACCTCACTTCGACTTGTGCATCCTGCTCCCTACGTCATCTGGCCAGGAGTGTCCAAGAGTTTGGACACCCCCTTCGGACAACAAGCCCCTTCGGACAACACGCGTTCAAACATGCAACGCGGTCGCAGTCGGCTTGTACATAAAAACAAAGTCCGACGCGTGCACGTGTTGACGGCTGTGGGCGTTCACTGGGTTGCCGACGGCGACGGGCGCGTGTGTGTGTGGGGGGGGGGGGAGGGGGGGGTCACCCACCTGTTCCCGGGGTCCTCGGCGTCGTGCAGCGTGGCCTCGATGCCGCTGTCCGTCTCCACCTCCTCGTGCATCTCGGGCGGCAGCAGAGCGCCCGTGTCTTCATCTGTGAACGTCTCGCACTCGCTGTAGGTGCTCTCCGAGCCCAGGTAGGCGCTGTCCGTCACCTCGTTTTGCTGCCGGGGGGGGGGGGGGGGGGGCGGGACATGGACATGGACAAACACAGTTGTAACACTTGCAATGATGCCGGTCTTTGCGGTGCACAGGTAGCGGACTAAACAGGTGAGAGATATTAAACGTCTGACATTGTCCTCCCAAAAACCCCCCCCGCACCCACCCACCCACAATGCAAGTGGAGCACCGGGTGTCATTGTTCTGGCGTCACCGCGGGGAACCTGGACCGCGGCTGCCGCGTGACTCGACGGCCGTCCGAACAAGCGGCAGACGAGCGAGCGACGCCAATCACTGCGCAGCGGGTTGAACGGCGTGACCGTGAAGGACTCACGTTGTGCTGTGCTCAGCGCTCGGCGGGCGGACGACCGTATCTGCGCCGGTGCGGGTTATGCAATCGGCCCAGATATGACGTGGTTAGGACTCGTGTCAAATTGTTAATGATTAGGAGAGCCCTGCAAGAACAGGGCGATATGCTGCCACGGCTGCAGACGTTAACAGTGACCAGCGTGCACTCTAAACCTTATGATAAACACTCAAGACTTAACCCCTTCAGCGCCTCACCCGAACGCCACCGCCTCCGGTTGCTGGAGGCAGTTTTCCGTTCCCCTCATTCAAAACAACTTTCTAGTCAACTTTTCCGGAGACAAACCGCAGTGGAGGGTTCCGGCAGTGAGTGGCAGGTATGCAGGTCCACACGCAGCCCCGCGCTCCGCCGTCCAATCACAGTGGAGTACCGGAGAGCCGCGTTCCGCTGTCTCAACGACAGCCGTTCCAAGCTAAACTCGGCGCCGCCACACCTTCGCCCCTCCCAACCCAACCGAGACAAACAGCCCAGTGTACAACTCAAAGCCCACTTCCTGAGCCTTCCTAAATGCCTCCAAACACAGCCAGCATGATCGGGGATCCGTAGAGGAAAAAAACCATAGCGGAATGCTATCGGCCGTTAGCGATCAGCTGTGGGTACAGTGATCGCTCACCGGTGCACAGGTGAGTCGCTAAGCGGAGTCAGAGCCACCTTACCTGCCTGCCGGGGGCTCCGGGCGGAACGAGGCCCAGCGGGCTGTCCATGGTGCCCAGAATCATGCTCCCTGCCTGGGTCTCAGACACAGGAAGGCTGGCCTGTCATCAGCCAACTAACACTTCCTCTCATTCACTTCCACACAGCGAGAGAGTGAGCGAGAGAGCGATAGAGCGAGTGTGAGAAAGAGAGAGAGAATAGCAAAACTACATGAAAAACATGTTTCTGGGACAGCCCTGCTTGGGCAAAGGGGTGGAGAATGAGGGAGAGCTAGAGAGCGAGAGTGAGAGAGAGAGAGAGAGCAGGGGGGGGGAGAGAGAGAGCAAAGGAGAAAGTGAGAGATAGAGCAAAGCAAAGAGTACGGAAGTGACAGAGGGAAGGAAAACGAGAGACCACCACAGGGACCCCCTAATCTGCTGTCTGCCAAAGCCCCGGTCAACATCACCCAGGTCCACCCGGAGGGGCTGGGATTACCCACAATCCACCCAAGCCTTCCTCAGAGTCAGCAACACACACACATTCCAGACAACATGTATCCACGCACACTCCAGTAAACAATGATACACACACAAACACACACACAAAACACAAATGCACACAAAATACAGAGCTCTCTAATGGTCCTCAAACGCAGCCGTCTCATGTTCAACAATCATGGTCAATGGACTGGAGGACAGGGCTGGGTACGTGTGTGCGTCTGTGTTATTAAATGTGTGTGTGTGTGTGTGTGTTAATGCATATGTGTGTGTTTTAATAAAAGTGTGTTTGTGTGTGTGTGTTTGTGTTTGTGTGTATTTTTGTCTGTGTGTGTGTGTGTGTGTGTGTGTGTGTGTGTGTGTGTGTGTGTGTGTGTGTGTGTGTGTGTGTGTGTGTGTGTTTTTGTGTGTGTGTGGGCGTGTGTGTGTGTGTGTGTGTGTGTGTGTGTGTGTGTGTGTGTGTGTACTGGTGGTGGAACAGCTTCACCTCGTTGTTTTCACAGTAAACAGCAAAGGAACAGTTATTCTATTCACACACAGCAGCCCCCCCATCTTGCCAGGCACTAGGGGGGTGGAGGTGAGTCAGAGCTGGTGCAGGGGCGGGGGGGGGGGGGGTTGGGTGGGGGGTACAGGACCAGGGCCTGGGGGGTGAAGGTAGAGGGTCTGAACCTCTAAACCCATTTTAATGAAGCCGTGCTGTGGTTTGAACTGCCAAACACACCGTGGTGGTTGTTTTCATGTCTGCACAAAGGTGTGTGTGTGTGTGTGTGTGTGTGTGTGTGTGTGTGTGTGTGTGTACTGAGGTGTTTCTGTACTGAGGTGTGTGTGTGCGCGCTGAGGTGTGTGCATGTGTGCTGAGGTGTATCTGTACTGAGGTGTGCATGTGTGTGTGTGTGTGTGTGTGTGTGTGTGTGTGTGTGCGTGTGTGTATACAGTGTTTGTCTGTCTGTGTCTCCCTGTAATCCTGCCCTCGCCAGCAGGGGGAAAGTAACATAAAACATGAAATACTCTCACTCACACACACACACACACACACACACACACACACACACACAGCCACAACATCATCCCCAACGCTTTGGAAACACACCCATTTAAATGCTGTGTGTGCTTGGCCAATGGGAAACCACTCTGACACATTAATCAGAGGCCCCGGCCACCAGAGGGCGCCGTTTCTCCCACATGTCCACACACGCGGTCAGCGTGTGTGTGTGTGTGTGTGTGTGTGTGGGGGGGGGGGGGGGGAGTTAAACATACAAGAGAGGCGGACAGCAGGAATTCCAGATATGTTGACCGCAGCTGAAGAAAAATACAATTTCTCACGCACACAGAAGCCTGACCCGTCCGTCCAGCCAGCCCAGGGAGGAGAGAGGAGCCGCCCAGATGCTCACAGCTGCCAAAGCGGCCCGGGCGGCCCGTGATGCTAGCTTAGCTGCGGCGCGATGCCGGCGTAGCAGCAGTGATGCTGGCTGGGCGGCCCGTGATGCTAGCTTAGCTGCGGCGCGATGCCAGCGTAGCAGCAGTGATGCTGGCTCGGCGGCTCTGATGCTAGCTTAGTCCGATATTCTTCAGACTGCAGCCAGACTGTTTGTTGATTGTAAACGCAAGCTCCTCTCTGCCGCACGCAATGTCTTGAGCGCACACACACAGAAAGATAAGATGACGGGTTGTTTTTTTTTTTGTTTTTTTTCCCCCACCTCGTCGTACTCCTCCTGACATCCGACCGCTCCATCACCTGGGCTGTAGTGCACGTCGTACAGCTGGGGCTCAGGACCTAGAGACACACACACACACACACACACACACACACACACACACACACACACACACACACACACACACACACAGTCAGCACGACTAACACAGGAGTCTAAGCAAACAAAGCAATTCCGGTGTCATAAAGTAACTGTGGTTCGAAATCCTCCCGCTATAAAAGCGTACTGCGGGAAGCAACGTGACGGCCATCTTTAGTCAGCATCACGGTCTCATTAATGTTCTACAGCAGATGGCAATGTGACCGACAGGTGTGTGGCAAAGGTAATACAGAGTGGGAGAGATGACACAAGTCTCCCACTGGACATGGTACTCCCTGCAGCCACTGGGAGCAACAGCAACACAACAAATACACAAGAGAGAGCGAGAGACACACACGCACACGCACACGCACACACACACACACACACACACACACACACACAGAAACAGAAACTTGAGGGGAGGTTTGAAGCTTGAAGGGCAGGTTTTAGGATCTGGTCGGAGGGGGTGTGGTGGGTGGGTGTGTGTGTGTTTGTGTCTGTGGGGGGTGGTTAGCCCTAATAGGCTTCTGCAAACACGCCCAAACCCACACACACACACTCAAACCCACATGCCCACAAAACACACCCAAACACAAATTCTCTTAGACGCACACACACACACACACACACAGAAAAAGAAGAAGAGCAAGAAGAAGGGTTTCCATGGTGATAAGAGAGAGGAGACATTCCAGGAGAAACATCTGGTGTTGAACTTGTACTCAGATTGGAGAGGGGCGAGATACTGTTCAGTGATCATGTACACAGGAGACCGTCAGCGTGCTGTTAAATCATTGAAGACATAAAGTGATGGTAAGCAAGGATATACAGTGAAGGGAAGCAAAAGATGAAATATATATCAAGTAAACAGAGACCCAGTCACAGGGGGGCTAAGCCACACAGCGACTACAGTGAGCAGGGGGGGCAGAGCAGGTCGCGCGTTGCTATAGCGCATTTTGTCACGGCGAGCTGGTGTCATTATTGATGACTGTCCCCCGGGTGAACGGTGTCCCGTTGACGTCATTGTATCCCTGGGTGACGAGAGTCATGATGATGTCACAGTGGGCAGGGCAGGGATTTGCGGTCGCCCTGGAGACGGACCGGCGCGTGAAGATCCGCTCCATCATTCACCTCGCCTGGGAACCAGACGAATGTGCGAGCTCATGTTGTATTTGCCGTGGCGTATGTGTGCCCGGCCCCTCTCCTTTCAGACAGCAGACCTGGCCCGGGCCCCATCACAACTGTTTATCCAGTAAGGGGTGGGCTTGATACAATGTACAGAGAAGTGCCCTATGGGAGCAACGTTGAGGTGTTTTCATAAACAAAATCAAAATGGCTGCCACTGACGTTTCGTTGCTTTGATGAGTTTTAGGTCCATTCAGTTGTGTCTGGAGGCATTTTCGTCTGTGCCCGTTGATAACGGCCCATGGAAATCGAAAGCGAGCCGAGAGGTTCCAGACGAGCACGCATTTGCGAGTTGGTGTGGAGATATCAGGCTGTCGTCCGCCCCCGAGGAACATAAAATACAGCCCCCTGGCTCGGAGAGAGGTGCATCGTGGGAAGGGGGACAGCGGCGGTGGAGAGGAACACACAGGGCCTCGGTTTCAACCGCTCTTGAAATGGGTCTGGTCCAGGGAAAATGGGTCTGGTCCAGAGAAACTGGGTCGGACCCCCACCCCCCCCCTCCAAGGATCATCAAATATGGATGTCAGCACATTGGCTGAAGGGAAACTTTGAAAATATCTGGTATCTAGAACAATGCTTCTAGAGTCGGTCGATCAACATATTTATTGCCTCATAACTACTCAGTATAGTAAATTAATTATTGATTATAAATTATAACTGAACTTCTTATGTTCAAAATAGAGACATGCTACTGGAGATACAGTAGTACTACACGGGGTGAGGGGGGGGGGGGGGGCAGTAATACTACAGGAGATACAGTAGTACTACAGGGGTGAGGGGGGGGGGGGTTAAAACTACAGGAGATACAGTAGTACCACACGGGGTGGGGGGGGGAGTAATACTACAGGAGATACAGTAGTACTACACAGGGTGGGGGGGGGCAGTAATACTACAGGAGATACAGTAGTACTACACGGGGTGAGGGGGGGCAGTAATACCACAGGAGATACTACACAAGGGGGGTGCAGTAATACTACAGGAGATACAGTAGTACTACAGGGGGAGTACAGTAATGCTACAGGAGATACAATAGTACTACACAGGGGGGGGGGGGTGCAGTAATACTATAGGAGATACAGTAGTACTACGGGGGTGAGGGGGGGGGGGGGGTTAAAACTACAGGAGATACAGTAGTACCACACGGGGTGGGGGGGGGAGTAATACTACAGGAGATACAGTAGTACTACACGGGGTGGGGGGGGGCAGTAATACTACAGGAGATACAGTAGTACTACACGGGGTGAGGGGGGGCAGTAATACCACAGGAGATACTACACAAGGGGGGTGCAGTAATACTACAGGAGATACAGTAGTACTACAGGGGGAGTACAGTAATACTACAGGAGATACAATAGTACTACACAGGGGGGGGGGGGGGGGGGGGGGGTGCAGTAATACTATAGGAGATACAGTAGTACTACGGGGAGGTTCAGTAATACTACAGGAGATACAGTAGTACTACAGGAGATACAGTAGTACAACAGGGGGGTGCAGTAATACTACAGGAGATACAGTAGTACTACAGGGGGGGGTGCAGTAATACTACAGGAGATACAGTAGTACTACACAAGGGGGGGGGGGTGCAGTAATACTATAGGAGATACAGTAGTACTACGGGGAGGTTCAGTAATACTACAGGAGATACAGTAGTACTACAGGGGGGGTGCAGTAATACTACAGGAGATACAGTAGTACTAAACGGGGGGTGCAGTAATACTACAGGAGATACAGTAGTACTACGAGGGGGGGTGCAGTAATACTACAGGAGATACAGTAATACTACAGGGGGGGTGTGCAGTAATACTACAGGAGATACAGTAGTACTACAGGGGGGTTGCAGTAATACTACAGGAGACACAGTAGTACTCAAGGAGATGAGGGCTGTTGAAACAAAATTCGGGTGTTGAATATAAATTCAATCCTCCCAAAAACTACCGGTAAGTAATCTCCTGAAGTGACTCCTGAAGTGACCATCCTGAATGTGTATTTTTTGCTATGTGTTTTTGCTAACGTAAGCAATGCTCGCTCGTGTCGACTTGGCCTACCGTCACGCCTGCTGAACAAGCCAATGTTTTTGCGCACATTGACCTCTAAGGTCAACAGGGCAGAAAGAGATGCAGGTCCAAGAAGATCACCACTCCTGACCATATGGGGAGCCAAGTGTGGACAGGCTTTTGCTTTCCGTCAACAAACGGAGAAACAGCATATATATATATATATATATATATATGCATATGCAGAATATGCAAGGTCCAAATGAAACCTGAATGAATGAAGCCTGAAAACACCCCGGCCTGGCCAGCGAGGCGAGCTAGCGTCCGAGGAACGGCAGCTAAAGTGTTGCCTGGTTCTGGCCCCTCCATCACAGGGCTTAGCGGCAGCCCGGCAGAAGGAGATTACAGACACATTGACACGGTTCGCCATCGTGTGGGACCCGCTGACATCTCGCGGGGGCTCTGAATTAAAAAAAAAAGATTTTGTCGGTGAGCCTTGAGCCACGGTAGCGTAGCCGCGCCACCATCGCCCCCGCCAGGGTCGAGAAACTCTACGCCGTCAGAAGAATTACGAGCGGCGGAAAGATAGCCCTGACAACGTGGCGTGGCTCAGCATCACACGCGCCACGGAGGCGATATGTGACAGTCGCCGCGCGTTTTACACAGACGAGGGATGAAAGAAAGGCTTTTTTGGTAGACTGCCCTCTAGTGGACAGATCTATAACAAAGTGGGAATTGGCAACGCATAAGCCTGTGTATACGGCATATAAGCGCACGGTAGATATTGATAACAGGCAACGTTTGAGCATTCAATTCGAATACAATTTGAATATTAAAATGAACAAGGAATGACATTTGAATGGGATTATAGAGGCAGAGGGACAGCTGTACAGGAGAGTAGAATGTAACTGGTGGGTTCGCGTTCAGTATGATGAAGAGTGCGGTGAAGAGGTTTACACTGACCTCCGCTGCCGATGGTGCTGATCCCGCGGTGGAAGTCCTCAAAGCTGATCACCCCGAGACCGGACGGGTCCAGGAACCTGGTCAGGTCCTTCACCTGCACACACACACACACACACACACACACACACACACACACACACACACACACACACACACCACACAACGGGACACTTCAGCACACACCAGCCAATTCCGGAACGTACGTCTGAATTGTGAGAGGAGGCGAGTTGAACAAAAAATCCAGACTGATTTACATCTCCATGTAGTCAACAATTAACCTGGGGTGTTAACAAACCTTTAACTACAGCTAAACCGTACCCACGATAAAAACGGACGAACCGAATACCGTAATTGGGCCACTTTTGAAACGCAAGTCGTTAAAACAAATTTCCCATGATGCATTAGAGATGAGTTGTGTTTAGCTCTTAGTTTGACTTTAATGACTTCAGTTAACTACATAGTTAGAATACAGAAGAGAGTGAAGCACTAGAGTTATATTTAGACCATTTTTACAGCCAAATGCTGTGAAATGGCATCTTTCATTACATTGTTGCCTAGTACTTGTTAGTGTTACAGCAGAAAAGAGCTTTGACCTCCATAAAAAAAGCAGCTTTGCAAGCAGAGCAGGACAGTGGAGAGTACAAGGCATTTGTGGATATATTCTACTACTGTAGAGGATAGGAGCAGACCAAAGGACCTGGCCCCCATTTATATTCACCCTGCACACTATTGTTATTGATTTGTATTCTTCCTCACTTCATGGGTGTTGATCAAATTTGGAGGTTGCTGTTGTCTCATGAGTTGTATTTCCTTGCACGCCCAACCGGTCGGGAGCAAGCAGGGCGTGCTGCCTTGCTCAAAGACTCAAGGATACTTTTTACAGAGGGTGACAGAAATCAAACTACCTTCTGAGCTACTCCCACATTACATGTACGTACACACACGCACGCACACGCGCCCGCAGCGCTGTGTGTATTTAGTGTATCTCTGGCCATACGGCAATGACCTCCGTGTACCCATAACTCCTCCTGGAGTCGGTAGCCTAGCAACAAGAGGTGCTGACCAACCAGATAACAGACGTTATGTCGCTACATCACTTGTTGGCAGAGCACCCAGAGCAAATCCTACATGATACAAGTTCAAATAACTAACTTGCATCATTCAGACATATTAAATACATAATTTAGTGAGAATATTGAAACCCACATTCACACTATTTAGACAGAACATCAAATATAGAAACTTGTCCGGGGAGATATTTAACACATAATGCCTGGTGGGGAAGCTGACAAGGAACTTTTATCAAGGAGATAACTCGGTTTTCTGAAAGCGCACCACTTAAGCGCGCAGGTTTCCTTACATAACGCTGTAACATTCGACACAGCAGTCTACTGCATAACACCCTCACGTTGGACTAGGATTAACTATTAACTATCAAGTGTCATGTTACAACTGTGGAAAAGGAGCCAGTGGTCCAGAGTCATCATGATTCTCTATATCAACATATATATATACACGATGATTCCCATTCTATTCCCAGATACAGAATCGTGCTGTTTAAATATATTCCCAGATGTAGAATAATCATACAGCCTATGCATTTTTAGAGATACTTTATCATCTTCTATATCCCGGGTGGCGCCGAGCAATCACAACAGGCTCTCTGAAATGACAGAGCAAGCCAACTGCGGTGTGTTCAAGTATTTCCCCAACTCGTCGTTAGGCTGTCATATCCCCCGCGAGTCTGTGGCACAGGGCCGGGAGAGCCCAGGCCGCAGGAGGGCCGTGGCTTCAGTGGTCGGGCTCCTTCGGTGGTAGAGACACTGAGAAGACAATAGTCTGCAGGGGTATAAGCACACTGGGCTCCCGTTGGTTTTTAACAAGCTCAATTGTGTGATATAAGCATCTGATATGCTATGATAAAGATAGGGTGGGCTAGGCTAACAATAATCTCAGATCCAGCAGTCCCTACTATGTCCCAGCAGAACTTCTGGGAGGAGACAGCGGGAGGGGGTTTTAATAAGTGTAATTCCAAAGTGTCCAAACTGCACAGCCTTGATTTTAACCTTTAGATACCACATCTAACTACCGCCAATTTGTAACAACCTGCCAAGAGACAAAACATGGAAATTGGCTCATTAGCCAACACTGGCACAATTACAACTAGATGACAGAGAAGTAGTGATTCATACGGTGAGCTAGGTTAAGACAGGGTGAGCTAGGTTAAGCGAGGCTAAGATAGGGGCTGGGTTATGCTACATTGAACTAGGCTGGGTTATGTTAATATTGGGGGTCTATGTTAAACTATTGTAGACTAGGTTCAGATAGGTTAAGCTAGGTGAACAGCTTGGGCTGTGTTTAGCGAGGTCCGGCTAGGTTATGCTAGCTTGTATTATTTTGAGGTAGGACAGGCTATGTTTAGCTAGGCTGCATTATGTTTAGCTATGTTGGACTAGATTTAGCAAGGTTGTATTTGTTTTAACTAGGTTGGGTTATGTGTAGCCAGGGGGGGCTAAATTAAGATCCTAAGCAATGTTCAGCCAGGTTGAGCTGCATCATCTGCAGCTATGGGAAACTATACTCATTTTGTGCTGTGCTATCACGGTACACTGTTGGGTGTTTTGGCTATGTTGAGTCTGATTAACAGCTTTAGGACCGAGCCTCCCAAAGATGATTCACCTACTTGTGAAATTCTCGGAACCTCCAGCGGCTCGTGGTGCTCGCTGACCGAAATCAACCCAGACGCAGTCAGAGATATCGAGACAGAGAGCGATATACAGAGACAGAGATACTGGGACAGAGATAGAGACCGAGAGAGAATGAAGGGAGTGGTCCTGTCACAGAGGTTGGCAATTTGACCATTAGCACATCATTAGCATAATGCGACCTTGTTTGGCTTGTGAAACAACCTTTACTAGCATGTGGCAGCCTCTTTCAACTTCACTGGCTCGTGACGGCTACCTGTGTGCCACCACCACCTCGACTGTTCCACTACCTACAGCC
The DNA here is from genome assembly GCA_036785325.1 of Urophycis tenuis. Classification (NCBI taxonomy): domain Eukaryota; kingdom Metazoa; phylum Chordata; class Actinopteri; order Gadiformes; family Phycidae; genus Urophycis; species Urophycis tenuis. The sequence goes on from JAXIVH010000382.1 coordinate 42,077, forward strand.
GTTACGCCGGGGAGATGTGTGTAGGCGGGGATGCGAGTACGTTTCCAGGGTCTGGTTGGTATTTAGCATGCTGACACTTTGTGCTCTTGTCAGTCAGTCGAGGGTTTCCACTCCTCACCCCGAGGAACATCTCACACAGGAAGCGGGGCCTACCCCACTGTTCCATGCACACAAGTCAGGCGAAGGCTATATCGGCGTGAAGGCGATCTGTCATCATGCTGGCTTTGCTTTTCTTTTCTTTTTTTTTTCTTTTTTTTTCTTTTTTTAAACACAGACCCAAACAAAGCGGGCGTTATGCCTGTGTGTGCTTTTTATAACACACCGTCAGTGACATTGCTTTCTAAACAGCAATGGCAGGCAAACTAGAGTATTAAGGTGCTTTCGCCAGCCGTGCACATTTAGATCGCTCTCCGAAACGCAAGCAAGGTGTCTGTGCATCGTATCCCACATGTGGCTGCGTGACGTTACAATGCCGGATCAGTGGCAGCCACGTGCTAGACTAGAAACATGTTGGAGGGTAAATGGAGGAGATACAGGGAGCAGTGCAGGAAGGCCTGCAGAACATCGGCTGCTGGCTTAAAGGCCGTACAACAATGACCGTCCGCCACTCCATGTCATGTTTGATTGTTTCATACACAAGGCGAGGCGGAATAATGCTGCAACATTCCCACCTTTGAAAGACTGTGCAAAATGAAAGAGCTAGAGAGAGATGAAGACATTCAGGTTTAATGAGAAGATTTAATAGAGAACATGTTAGGACTAAGAAAAATCTCTGCAGGGTGGAGGTCAAGAAAAAAAAAAAAACTGAACCAGACTGTACGGACACACCTGAGAGACAGAAGTGTGTGTGTGTGTGTGTGTGTGTGTGTGTGTGTGTGTGTGTGTGTGTGTGTGTGTGTGTGTGTGTGTGTGCGTGCACTCACTGCAGAGGAGGTATTTGCATCAGAGATGCAAAAACGAAACCAGCAGTACGTTCAGAACGCGGATGCAAACGCATGCAAAGTTCAAACACCTCCAAACCAGTCGCTAGCAGATGCTTACCGTTGCAGGGCATCGGCACTGGAAAACACGCTACCCAGAGCTCTACTAGTGTGTACAAGTGTGGAGAACCAGACACTACGATTCACTTTTGCTAGGGCACTGCTTGGGCCAGAATGGAGAGTTTTGAGTCATCCAAAGTCATCCAAAAAGTTGCCACTGATAGATAAAGACCGTAACAGGACAGAAAGGAAAAGAGGAAAAACTGTTCATCTAACCGCCCAATCTATTTTAATCTAACTCTACGCAACACTGTCCTCTGGACATTATACAGCAGACAATAGTTTTTTATTTTTAACCTTGATGCTCTGTTCGTTCACATGAAGCAGGGCTAAGAATTGCTTTTGGCTTCCTTTAAAATGGGATTATTTCATCTAGCCCTGGCTGGCACATGGCTCTTGTTTAGTTTACCATGTCTAAAAGTAACCTACAGGGCCTCCATTCCTTGCCCGTGGAGTTCTCTGGCGAGGTCCAGCGACAGAGTAAGGCCTCTGGACAGAGTGGTTTACGAGGCGGAGACCGCAAGCGCCCACATCCTTCAAAACATCCATCAATGAGCGGTCCTTCATACAATAACATCCCCTCCTACCAGCCCCCCTCCGGGTCAAGGCCACGCTGGCAATCGGCTGCCACTTGTTTCAACTCAACGGTCTCTCTCTCTTTCAGGCAGAGACGCTCGGAAATGTGCTTTAAAGCCTCCGACAGGGCACATCCACGTTTGCGTTTTAAGTGGGTAATTTAGGGAAGTTTATAGAGATCTCGGGAATTCATGTTATTCCAAACACAAAACCATGTCACTTTTTTTATTGTGTGCTCTCTGATACCGGGTACAGTTTTGGCCGGATTATAAAACCAGGGATGTGCCATCGTCAGCAAACTCTGGAACCAATCAGTTCATAGGTTTCTGGGAGTTTCTGGACGATTGATGAACTAACCAATCAGATCAATTGCCTCCCTTGTATAAAGAATGTTGGCTACAGCTATAACCATCTACCACAGCCCTCTCTGCAGAGCATCTACCACCGCAGAGTCCACAGGAGAGCTGCCTCCATCATCAAAGACCCCACTCACCCCCAGCACGGACTCTTCACACTCCTGCCCTCTGGCCGGAGGTTCAGGAGTGTGAGATGCAGAACCACCAGGTTTAAGAACTCCTTCTTCCCCACGGCCGTCAGACTGTTGAACAGCTGAACCCCCTTAAGGACAGAGCGCCCCCCACCCCCCCATGGACATCCTCACTGGACACTTTACCATGTTTGCACAATGTTTAATTTGCACAATAATGTTTAATGTTTACAGCTGCTGATGCACAATGCACATTTACAATTTCACATTTCACATCGTCTAAATTTTATATTTCTATTTTATTTTGTTTTATTTTCTTATTTTATATTTTTTATTTGTACAGTTATTATATTCTATTTAGATTTTATACATTATTTATATATACTCTTTCGGCATCCAGTGTGGGCAGCAAAGTAAGCATTTCATTGTTCAGGGAAACGTGTTTCTTTACTGCACACATGACAATAAAAGCTTTGAATCTTTGAATCTATACTGCGAAGACAAGGATCACAATGTCTGCGCCAGCGACAGAAGACACTGCAGACCTGCTGGCTTATCATACACCATGCAGCATGAAGCATATGCAAACAAAACAAAACAGCTTCGTTTAATTTTTGCGGCAATGAAAGCGACCCGACACAATCTTCATTAGCAAGGCTTACCGACCATGGCTTGATTAACTGACGGGTTTGACCAGGTGTGAATGGTTGTCATAGTGTCCTGATTAGGCTTGAGGCGGCATCTATTTTTATCCTACTCCAATACCTCCCTGTCATTTCACCGTGGTATATACGGTATTTGTGTACAATGAATACAATAATTATGGGCAAGTCATTAATAAGTCTTCGATTACTGGGCCGTGTTGCATGTTAGTTTAGTTGCTGTGTTGTTGGGACAGGATTTTTATGTTTGTCCAACTGACTTTACTGCTGTTGACCTTTACTCTTGAAGCACATTTGGGCTTGTGAGTTATATAGCGTTGGTTAACAACAATTTAGAAGTCTCAACACATTTATTTATTCTGTACAACATGGAAATGTCCCCCTGGCACTTAAAACAGATCGATACCACAGTGATCTACATATTGTCGCGTCAGTTCCTATAGACCCCACAGTAGGTGCTCACAAAGGCACTGGAAGACACATCAAAAGGAGGGACATTCCTCAAACACTGACGATGCCACCAGGTACCTCAGACCCGCGGCCTCCACCTGCACCCCCCCCCCCCCCCCCCCCCCCACGAGTCACGGGTGCAAGAGGAACCCGAGAGGCGCCTGGGGAGCTCACCTTGCCCTACGGAGTGAGGAACCTGTCCGTCTCCCAGGGCAACAGAGCACCCGACACCGGGAGCTCGGATGAGACGAGCGGCAATCGATCCGCCCAATCCCGCTCACCGAGACAACAAATCTTTCCGAGTCTCGGGTGACAACAAACACGGCAGCGCGGGAAATTAAACTCACCGGGGACCAGAGCCATCTGAAACGCTATGAGGGGCAGCCCGGACAAAGCGGCCAGTTGAACCTATTCTCTTTCTGCTGTAGAAAACTGGGGGGGGGGGGGGGGGGGGGGTCAGGGGCAGGTGACGGACAGTACCTGACCCAAACAAGCGCTCTGACAACGGGACAAAAAAAAAGGCCATTCTGCTCTTGATCCAGCCCAAAGCCCGGCCCTGGCTGGCCGGAAGTGGGGTGGGGGGTGGGGGGTGGGGGGTGGGCGGGTGGGCGCCCAACACACAACACAGGCTTTGACCTGGGCCAGGCCGGATTAAAAAGCATGATTAGTCAGCCAAAGACACTGTCTGCTAATCTGGGAGCTTTTAAAAACAGACCCAATGCTTTCAAAATGCCCGCTTCCATTCATCGGAGTGGTATGAAAAACAGTTGGTTGAAAAGGTTCACAAAAAAATACACACAGAGCGTCAGTAGGACAGTATTACAAAAACGTATATTTGCCATCAATCTCGCATTACTAGCCATCAATATGTCCATTCTAGGCCAATTCACAGGGAAATTGATAAACAGGACTGTGCTTTTAACAAATGATCCAAATTATTAATAGTTATAGATATAACTAGCATAACAAGCCATCCTTATGTCCATTCCATGCCAATTCACAGTATAACTGATGGAAGAAAAAAAAAAGAGTGTGCATTTTACAACTAATAAAAAATAATAACAGTTCTATTTTAGAAATAGCCACCATGTTATCACAGCCAGCGAAGGTGAACATTATTTCCATAGGGCTGTTATTTGCAAAGGCAGTGCACATATGCTGGAACCCAAATCACTTCCTGGAGGATTTTAAAGAAGCCCGCCTCACTTCCTGTCCACCAATGTCCCAAAAGGAGACAATGCAAGGTGCAGCACCGAGACCAGAGCTCTCTTCTCTCTCTTCAGAGCACCTCAGGAACATAAAGGGCCCATAAGACTATTCATGGCCACGTACAAAAGGAACTAAAGAGACTGTGATGCTGCTGATGCTCTGGCTTCAAAGGCTCCGAGGGACCAGAATAAAGACTGCACAAGTGTGATGTCATCTGTCCGCGGTTCTACAGGAAACATACTGCTTAACCTGAGAACATTCACTGTCTTTCTGGATGCCGACGTCCTCTGTGGTTCTGAGGGAAGGTTTAGAATATGAATGACTGCGTTTGTACGTAAGAACCCATGATTTAAAGTCAACCATGTCCAAATGGAGACTGTGTTGCCCTGACGTGTGTGTGTGTGTGGGGGGGGGGGGGGGTTAGTACAGCACTGACAGACTGAGTTAGCAGCAATATGCTTTTGAGGCGACCCAAATCCTAACTCCTGAAAACTCACCCAATATAGATTAGGAGCTTATCCCAGCACGCTTGTAATAATAATACGTGCCAGTATTAGCCAAATGCCATCCAAACCAACAGAGGCATCTGCTTTGTGGGAGCACATGAAAGGAATGGGGAAAGCATTTCAACATCGCTTTTCTAACTCACTCACACACACACACACACACACACACACACACACACACACACACACACACACACACACACACACACACACACACACACACACACACACACACACACACACACACACACACACACACACACACACACACACACACACACACACACACACACAGCTCATTGGGAACACTTTGTGGTGAGGTGCCTTGCTCTAAGACACTTCAACAGGGTGCAGGGGACCCTACCGTTACCCCAGACGACCCATTCCACCTACGGCCCGGGACTACTGTTCAGCACTGGGGCGCCCAAATGCAATATTTCACCCATTTTGCATAAATTGGGCTTACAATCCACTTCCCCACAATCAAATACATGCAAAGAAGTTCATTTAAAAAATGTCATCTCCTTGGTACAACATTGCAATCACAGAGAAATCTGTGAACCCATGACAGAACCTTACACTGGATTGGAGGGGATTTTGAATACAAATAAGAAAAACGCCGTGCATATTGCCGAACCATTTTTACTTGAAGTATAGAGAACAAAAGGTGTCTTGGGAGAAGTCCACTGAGGCCTTTTAAATTTGCTAAATCAATAGTTTATTATTCAGAGCCTGACCAATACAAGATCTTAGGGGCCAATTTCAATACTGACATTAGGGAGTCAAAAATGACCAATTTCGATATAAATCGGCCGATATTTAGAATGGAGCTATATCGGCCGTTGTTCGATGTAAATATTGTGGTATCCTGGGGGGAGGGGCAGCTCCTTGGGATGTGCTGCTCACCCTTCAGCGATGCCTCGAGCCACAGCGACATGGCACTCATATCATGAGCTGAAGGAACTGTACGGGGCTACTGACCTTCACACAGAACATGACGCAAAACTGCCCGTGTTGGGTCGGAGCCCGTATTCAAGTTTTCATATCAACAAACATAACGCTGATAGCCATATATCTGCGATAGGCCAATATCGTCCGATAAAATCGTCCGCTTCATGCGTGCGTCAGGCCCAATTATTATTATTAAAATGTGTTTCATCGCGGTTACACTACATTAAAAGATTATCCATCATTATGAAAAACACTCACTGGGCAGCACTGCAGTGATTACGTGCACGCAATAATGACCTGATTTGATTTGATTGGTGTGGTTTACTGGTGCTCATACGTACCACAGTGTGGCCAGGCAGGTAGCACTGGGCCCCTGGTCTGAGGTTACAGTGCTATGTGGCTAAATAACATGTAGAAACAGTCCACCAGTGTAGCATTTGCTTGGGTTAGGTTTCCTCTGGTAACTCAACCCCCCCCCCCTTGTATTCTCCCATCTGGGGATGTGAACCAGCACTTAAACCCAGATGCAGCCCGGGGTTACTAAATAAATGATCCGCTCTTGTATTTGTTCCCCTTCACTCTAGTTGAAGCCAACCATGTCCAGGCCATCACGCCAGCTTTGTAGTGCATTGACATGATGGTCTGTTCACATTCCCGCAAAGCCTGACACACTGCTTGGTCATTGATGAAGAACTTTCGGAACCCAACTATCTTCTAATGAAATAAAGCTTGATAACACATGTTAAGATAATGACTAACACACCCCTATGGCGTTAAGAAAAGCCTATTTCAGCAGGGTGTGGGTGTAAATTCCCCCCCCACCGCAAGCTCACACTTAGTCACAACTCCCAGAGTCAGTCTGGCTGTTATCTGCCGTGTTTATTGGTTTGCAACCCAGTAGAAATATCATCATCCACTTGGTAATATGAAACGCTGAGCGTATGGAACGGCGCCATTAAAATCCATTTTAAATCATTCAGGATACGACACGCAATACCTTCATCTGTTCAAAGCATCCTCACACACACACACATGCACACACACGCACACACACACAGCTCACCTGATCAGCACCATAGGCAGCGGCAAACTCCATAAACTCCTCGATCCGAACGAAGCCGTCGCCGTCCTGGTCCAGTGCATCAAACACCGCTTTCAGGGGAGACACACTGTCGTCTTTTGGGGTAACCAAGGAAACCACAGGCAAGGAGTCGGGCGCCACCATCTTTGAGAGAGCCTTGCTGCCCTCGGGGGATTTACTGCTAGTCCAATCCGCGGAGGAGGACCCTGGAGAATCCGACTCGGGGCCCGCCTGGTTCGGGGTGGTGGGCCTGGCAGGGTCGTCGGCGCCAGCTGTTAAGCTCAGAGGGGAGGCGAGGTCACCGCCCTGGCACGGCGGCTCCTTGGTTTTCGAGCAGGGATCCGGCACCGCGGCCGCGGCCGCCGCCGCCACACTGTCATGTCCGGGGGAAACCTGCGGGTCCATCACACCCGCCCCGCGGGCCGTCTCCGGGGCGCCCGGCTCTCCAGGTGGCTCTTCCGCCGGAACCAGAGCGTCTTCATCGGAGGGCCGCGTCTCAGAGGGCTGCAGCGTGGAAGCGGCGGTGCTGAGAGGCGCGGCGCAGGGAGCGGGTGACTCAGCCTCACCTGCACTGTGGGACGGGTGCGCGGTGGGGGGAGCGGGCGCCGGCAGCACGCCCTCGGGCTTCTCTTCTGGGGAGGCAAGCGGCTCACCTGGGCAGGTGAGGGGGGGCGGAGCGGTGGGAGAAAGGCTGCCGTCTCCTTGACAACCGGGAATCTCCGAGTCCAATAAAGGCAGGGCTCCGGCTAAAATGTCTTGCGGTGTGCTCACGCAGTCCGTGTGCAGGTGGAAGATATCCGGTGAACTCTGAGGGGTCTTGTTACCGGCTGCAGGCGGAGCTCCGGTCTCAGGTGACTGAGAAGCCCCGCCCTCCTCCTCCCCAGGTGGTGACTCCTGGGTGACACCCTGTGGGTTGTCCTCTCCCAAACACCGGGGGCTGAGGAGTGAGGCGGAGGAGAACGGCAGGTCACCGGAGAGGAGATCCACCAACAAGGAAGAAGTGTGCGAGCTGCGCTCAGAAGTCCTGTGTGCTTCCTGCCCTGGAGAGGAAGGCACACTGAGGGAGATTAAATCCACCTCATCCCCCTGGCGGGTTTGGTCCTGGACAGACTCGTCCTGTGGGGGAGCAAGTCCTTCTAGTGAGTTCCCCCACAGAAGGTCAGGGGAGCCGGGCCCAAAGAGCCACGCCAGGCCACGGTCACTGATATCTTCTGCTTCCTCTGGTTTCTCCGTGATGGGGTGGTGTGGTTGGGTGGAGAGTGGAACCCCTTGTAACTGAATGACATCCTCCGCACAGAAATACCCAGCACTCCTCAACAGGTTATCTAGGTTAGCCTCACCTTCCTGGAGAAATTCTTTCCTGCTCCCTAAATCATTACCCTGGTCTCTGTTTACCAAATCCAAACCAGTCTGGTCACTCGTGTTTGGAGGAAACATTGCGCCTTTGTCCGAATCTAAAGAGATAAAGTCTAGAGATGGGCGTTTGGATCGCCACTCGCTGAGCCCACGGGGGGCGGAGAGGACATCCTCCATTCAGGTGGACTCTTGACCTGACTCAATGTGACCCGTTGCGTCTCACCGTAAATATAGGACCTTTAATTTGAAAGGCGCCATTGCCCTAACAGTTAACACACACAGATTGCAAATGTTAATATTTGAATGGTGTGCACGAAACCAACTCGTATTGCGTAGCGCCGAGTTGAAGATGGGTTGTGACCTTCCAAATCTAACCACTTACAAGTGACATTAGTTAACAATGGGAGCCGAGAGGTGATCGGTTAACCGACCAGTACCGAAATTAAACAGCTACTGGGTTCGGTTCAGATCAATAAACGCGATGCTCATTGCAGTTTATTTACCGATCATTTCAATCAACATCTGTCATGATTTAACACACTGCCAGCATGACCAGGGAGATTTAAACGCCATTTAAACCAGCAGACTGAGCCGTCGGTGGTCGTTGCCAAACGTTTCAGGCTGATGTCAACAAGACGAGCAGCTCAACGAAGGCTCGGTTCAGCTAAAATAACGTTTCACCAAACAATCGACCCTATTGGGATTCGTGCGAGTCAGACACATGAAAAAAAACACCAGTTAATCCAGATAATTGTTGATATTCACGAACTATTACCATCATTCCTTATCCCCAAGACGCCGCCGCTGGTAAGCGTCCTTAAAACCATTACAGACGTAACGACACCGCGGATGTGTTCGCATTAAAAGGCCTTACGTTTCCACTTGGTCGGTAAGACTCTGGCAGCCACGCACTTCTTGAGCATCCCGTGTTTTCGGTGTCAGTGACGCTAGCTAGCTAGCTAGCCAAATTAGCCTGTTAGCGGATTAGCACGGCAGACAGCCCCCCCTACCACCACCACCACCACCGCCACCGCCAGAGACACACAAATCTTCCTCATCGTCGCTTTATCGAAACCGCTTCGTATTCCGAGACGCGACGACGATGTTCACCGGCTTTCTAAAAAAATCGGAACCGATCGGGGTTTTTTTCTCCTCCGTGTTGTTGTGCGGCGCCGCCAGCGGATGAACCCTCCCAGGATTCATCCACCTGTATGGACACACAGCAGGCCGGGGGAAGAACGGGGGTAAACGAGGTCTTTATCCGGGCTTCTGTCCCACCCCCTGAAAAAAACACGTCGAGATGCGGTCGCGGACACGCCGGAATCCCCACGGAGGATAACGACACACCGTGTAAAAGATTGCCTGGGAATGATCCACTGGTCGCCGATCACAACAGCAGGCTGATCGCACTCGCATCAGCATCAGCAGCGGCGTTCAACATCCCCTCTCAGCTCCCCCAGCCGAGCTCACAGGAACACACAGCTGACGTCCCACGCAAGCGTACAACACACACCGCAGTGTGTTTAGGATTCACAATCCACAACCACGTCTATTTTAACCAATGGCCAACAATTTTTTTTACGTGGATAGATGTTGTTCTGTATGTGTATTCTCATTTGAAGGAAACGGGCATTTCATCTTTTCTTTTTTTTAGGATTTGTACTTTACTTCTGATTTGCACTGTTTTTGCAAATAAGGGTCAAGCTAATATTTGTGACTTGTTGCAAGGTCGAAGATAGCAGATTTAATGATGTGACTTCGACTCGTTGTTCTCTATTACAAATAAACAAATACAATAAACAAAGTTGAGATCTCACTCATAGAGCAACAATCATCTTCCCATCACAAGGCAAGAGTAATGTTTGCAGTAGAATCTGACCAACCTCTTTGAATACAAGTCGATGATAAATCTATAACGGATACACATAACGGAAAACATTATAGTAACGTGCCATAGTCCAAATGAAGGTTGTGCTCTAGCGCCCTCATCTGTCACACCCGGGAGTTACGGCTTCTCATGGTGTGTGTGTGTGTGTGTGTGTGTGTGTGTGTGTGTGTGTGTGTGTGTGTGTGTGTGTGTGTGTGTGTGTGTGTGTGTGTGTGTGTGTACTATACACACGTCAACTGTGATTTGTGTAAACTGACATATTTTCTTTAAAGATTAATTGATAAAACAATGATCGATTGATCACTGTTGAGAAAGTGTGGCATTTAAGCATTTCCTTGCCATGAGCTGCTTGTTGTTCTGTGAATGTCAAAGAGACAAACTTTAAACTGCCTCTGTAAGCTGGGCCACACATGATGTAAAATACTAACAAATCTGCAGCCACAGGTAACAGTAATAACACAACATGATTGTCAAAGATTTACTTTATTGATTTCACTGTATTGGTCCATTTGATATTTGTTAGAAATGATCCACTGTCACTCCATCCAACTAACCAAAAACACATTAGCATGTTAGCACCAACAGAAGCAACCAACAACATTGGTGCAGGTAGTCTCTGGTTTCTTCACTTGGCCCTTCTAGCTTCAGTTGACCAGTAGCCTGAAAATGAACACAGATCTTGACGTTAGTCATTTGAATGGCGTTAGCGGAGCAGAAACATTAGGATGCTAGCAGGTAAATGATATCCAGGCACGAACCGGTTCCGCATGCTCGGGTGAATTACAAAACGGCTATCGACTTGGCCTTTTAGGCTGCATTTTGACATTTATTGATAAATTAATATTGGAAATACTGTGCCATCTAGGGTCTGTCTGTCTTCCACACAGGACCATTTTTTGTCCCTGTCCATCCCAGAATATAGCCATGTATTTAGCAAGTGAACACGATGAGTGGATTTTTTTGGCCATCATAGCTTCTGATTCGTGATATCAAGCGTGAATCAACACGTTTTTGAATAACACAATCTGTAAGCTCCACCTCCTCCTACGCACCTGGGCCACAGGGGGAGGTGAGCCTGGTTCAGAGTTTAGCAGAGTTTAACGCTGTACCCATCAACGCAGCCATGTCATTGGGCGAGGTGAGCCACGACCCTCCATCCATCACCATCACGGTGCCCGTCATGAAGGAGGACACGCGGCTGGCCAGGAACAGGACGCCGTGTGCCATCTCTGTCTTGTTTCCCGGCCGCTGGAGTGGTACAGATTTGAACAGTACCGCTGCGTCGGCCCGCTTCCCCCCTGTGGGGGCCAGAACAATCATACTCAAGAAGCGTGGCACAGTAGCTAGGCTTTTGGGGTCGCCGGGTCTGAGGAGAAGGTACTGTATATACTGTATTTGCAAGTGATGGCATGCAAATGGAAAATAAATGAGGACTTAGAATAGAACCCCATAGGCAATGCCCGCTGTAGAGGAGGAAGATGAATTACCCACAGTGACCACAAAGGTTCTGTTTATAAATGTAAGGATAAAACTAAATAAGTGCGCAGAAATTAATTTTGAGGCATCCAACCGTTCAGCAAAAATCACAGTTTTGCATCAAATTAGATCATTTGCGTTGATCATGTAGATCTGCAAAACAAACATTTTTTTGAGGGGGGCTCGTTCTCATAAATCCTCTGCGGGTAAATTAAAGTTTGAGTTTCCTGATGAATATCTAATCCGGACTAGTTTTCCTAATAATAAACCAACATACAGATAAATATTTAGGCCAACATACAAGTAAATAAGGCTTACCTAGCCTGTTGTAGCCCTCAGTGCCAGAGACGGGCCCCGGGGCCAGGGAATTGACCCTCACTCCACTGGGGCCCCACTCCACTGCCAGGTGTTTGGTCATGGCATCTGTGGATCACAAAGGCGAGTACAGGTGTAAGTGAGTGGGTTTATCCGATACGTCGTACTTTGATTTATCGGCCCGACATTGGCATTCTATCAAATACTGTATATCGGCCTGCGAACATCATCCATCTCCGGTATAAAAACAATGTGCGTCCAGTATGCCTATATTCATTAATATTGCACACTACCACTGCTGAAATATGACCAGCCCTCCTCACTGCTTATCACAGCCCGTAGATGTCATTTTCAAGATCACATATATATCACGTCATATATCACGTACTGTATACTGTATATCTGCCAAACACACTCAGTAAGCAATGAAAACAAGGATTGTTTTTGTCATAGCTCTGTAGTTGGTTAACGTTAAAGTGAGGCTGAGGGCTATACTGCCATTTAGAAGTCATTGGAAATACCTGCAGACTCATAAATAGAGCTATAAAAAGTATAACCTTATGACAAATGAGTTGAATATAAGAAAAATGTTTGCATACATATAGAGTACATAGAGAGTATAATAGAATACCCAAACTTAACCATATCTAAAAGTACCCCAAACCCATCAATCATTTTTACCCATCTCTTTCCTTAAACTTATCAATTTCTGGCCTAATACCTAAACTAAACTATCTTTAGCGTTATTCCAAAATGTAACCATCTCTGACCCAATTCCTAAAGTAACCATTTCTAACCTAATGCACTCAACCATCTCTACCCATTATATCTAAAACTTAACCATCTAACTGCCATCTTAAAGCCTCAAAAAAGGTAAAAACAAAGCAAAGTAGGGTTCTAGGATTCGGTCCTGGGAGTGCAGAAGTCCCTGGCTAAAAGTAACGATTTGAAAAACAACAATGAATAAAATTAAAAGAAAGTATGTTATTTGTTTTTTTTTATCATTTGTTTTGCATTTACCAATATCATATAGTATTACAGCCGACAGTCTGTAATACTATATGATATTGGTAAATGCAAAACAAATGTTAGCAGCAAAATTTTTCAGGCTATTCAGATGTTCCATCAGACATTACCTCGGTGTATGGGGTACAGGCATAGCTGTGTACAGGTGTATGGGGTACAGGTAGATGACTACAGGTGAAGGTGACTACAGGTGTATGAGGTGCAGGTGTAGCTGTGCACGGGTGCACGTTAGTAACGTTGTAGTTGTCGCTGTGCACAGGTGTAGGCGAGTAGACGTGGGCGAGTTACCGTTGGCTGCTTTTGCAGAGCCGGCGTGCACCTGGAGGCTCTGGCCCCGGTAGCCCAGAGTTGCAGAGATATTGACGATGTTCCCGCCATGATCCTGCACAGGAGACGTCACATTAAGCCAAAAGCACAAACGCCGCACGGCTCCATCTCATCGCTGGCTTTTTACCGGACATTTTACAGGCCGTGTAAAGAAAAATGCGTCATCGCTGTGAATGACACCGTTTGTTTAGACCCGATTGATGCTCTTCTTGGCAGATGGAACCACACAACACAAAAGGTAGCTGATTGAGACAGGAAGTGCGTGTCTTCGGAACAAACCTTGAACCACTTCTCGTAGACCACCTTGCTGGTGTTGAAGGTGCCCATGGTGTCGATCTCCATCACCGTCTTGAAGGCGTTGAAGGAGAGTGCCGTCGCCGGGCACAGGAAGTTGCCTGCAGCGTCTTTTTTTTTTGAGACAAGGCAAACAAATCTTCAAGGTCCGGCGACGTCATTGCAAAGACAGGAAGTGACGCGCATTGCGAGACGCGCATGCAGGTGAAGACCCGGGACGTGACCTCGGTGACCTCTGAGGACACTCCAGCCAAGTGAACTCCATCACACCCCCTAGTGGATGCATGGGGAATGGTTGTGGTAACAGTCCTGAGCAATAGTATCGGGCTGCGTCCTGCAAGACGGAGGCGAAACTTGTAGTAGGAGGAGGCGTGTCTTGTACTTTCCGAAATGTATTAAATAAAAATGAAATGTCTTCGATAAAATTCTTTGATTTATTCATCTGCTGTCTTTTTGTTAAAGGTATGAAGGGGTAAAGTAGGCTAAACTTATGCAGGTTCCCCACGTTAAACTGCTATATCCATTAAATGTCATTGTAAAATTGTAATAGGCTTATTTTCTTAATGCATATGACTCAGGGATGTCAGTTTCACGTAAGCCAGTAAGGCTATGATTAAGCTAATCAAGGGCATATTTTTAAATGAGTGCATTAGTTTTATATGAGGCCTAATATTTGCGGTCCGAGTTGCGGTCATTTATGTACCTGCGCACCACTGCTACATACAGTCGGCATAGGCTACTTGAGGTTAAATTGGAACAGATGCCTAGGTAAAGTTAGTAGGCCTAGTGAAGTAATCTTACTTATGGACTGCGATTCAGGAAAGTACAAGACACAGATGCCTAGGTAAAGTTAATAGGTTAGCCTAGTGAAATAATCTTAATTCCGCGATTTAGAAAACTACAAGACACGCCTCCTACTTCCGCGATTTAGAAAAGTACAAGACACGCCTCCTCCTACTACAAGTTACGCCTCCGTCTTGCAGGACGCAGCCGGACCCTTCTCGTCCCGAGAGGATGCACGAGGGAGGGACTGTAGGAGTCAATTATTCACCCCCTAGACTGATACAGCTGCTCTTTCACCCACCAGCAGTTGACTTAACTGCATATACTGAATATTACGTATATCATATATATATACGTGTCTATGGTATACGGACTATGAAACTGACGTTGATGGGAAAAACAAATGAATGGACAAGAAATTAAAAAAGTGAATGCTTTTCACTTGCAGATTGTTACATGGAATCGGTGAATGTGACAAAAAGTACAACAATATTATTCAAACTAAATACTGTGGACTCAAGCATTATCCGAGCCATTGTTGATGGCCCTGCATGTGGGGTTATTTAAAATAGGGTTGCCGTTTATGTTCTTATCCATCCCGGCAATAGCCTTTAAAGACGTCACAAAGACAAAAATGCCGGCCCCTTCATTTGAGTGGATTTGCTCAGTGGTACAGAGAGGCAAATAAATCCAGAAATAAGGAGGCTGACATCCGTTCCAATTGGCTCAGTTTTTCCCCTCATTCCCTACATAGTGGACACTACATAGTACACTGTTCAGAGAATAAGTACGCTCGCATTTCGGACAACACGATAAAACGGTGAGCCCCTATACTGTACACACACAGGGCACAAGTGGACTACTTCAAACAGAGCCCATGAATCCTTCCGCAATATGTGGGCTGGCGTGTTGACGCACGTCTGCGACAGGCTTACACTCATCAAGCTCCCAAAGGAAGCCTGGCCCCCTGGTCACAGCTATATCACAGGCGCACGGTGATGCAATGTGATGCATGTCATATCAAACCGGAGGGGAGGAACAGAGCAGGGTGCCTGGGTAAGGCCGTGAGACACATACTCGCACACTCACACTCAGGCCACCCCTGATACTGGCCGAGTAGCTCTGTAGTTTCCTCGTGAGTTAGCCGCCACAGGACTCAAACGTTGGTCCTCTCTGTCCTGCCACTAGCATCAGCACAAGTGGCTTAGCCCACTCGGCTATAGGTGAAGTATTCCTACAGCCGAGCGGATGTATTTATCCTTACACACACAGACACAGATAAGATGACTTACTGTTGATCAGGATGTCAATGTGGCCCAGTTCCTTCAGTGTCTCCTCCACGGCTGCAGAGATGGTGTCAGGCTGCCTGACGTCCAATTGCAGAGGGAGGCAGCGGCGGCCAGTCGCAGCCGTCAGCTTCTTAGCTGCCTGGACAGAAACATAGCGTCACAGCTAATCCCCTCACCACACACACACACACACACACACCTTTAAGTTACGCAATGTAGCATCATGTAGGTTAAAGTTCTATAATACAGTGCAGTATTGTCCAATGTACTTTCCTGTAGTTTAATGTTCTGTAATAGAGTGTCATGTACACTGTGCAATGTACAAAACACACTTGTGTACACTTCACCTCTTTCAGTTTATCCAGGTTCCTGCTAGCAATCACAGTATCACAGCCATGCCTGCAGGGAATAAACTAATGTTATAAGTGTAAGAACATTGTGCAAATATTTACACACACTCGAAACACACACACTAGTCTTTTTTTCTCCACTGTGCACTGACAAAAGGTTGCATGTGTCATAGTTTAGCATTCGTCTTACCTCATGAACACTTCTGCAATACGAAAGCCGATTCCGGAGCCCCCACCCGTTATGAAGGCTACTTTATCCCTAGATATAAGAGACACTGACTATTATAATGGAATTGCCAATGTTGTGCAAAATGACTTAACAGTTGATGTGATCTAGGAAGAAACGACAACAACAAACATGGCAATAGAGCAAATATAACTTCGGCATACTTACTGAAGTAAATCGGCACTGTAATTATACGTGTATGAAGTCAAACAGTCATCAGTTTCAACATCCTCGGGTAGCGGTTCTCGCACTCGCTGAGTCTCAGACATGTTGGAGGTTTCCTTAGGCTGGTTTAGAGAGCGAATTACATTTGCAAAGTAGAGTTTAGAGTGCATGGCGGCATGGCGTCATCATCAGCGACACATCTGTGATCATATATATATATATAAAAACAACAACAACTTCGTCAATTGACAGGTTAACCAGGCCAGTGGGCATAAAGGTTGACGAGGAAAACCTTCGCGACAAGCGCAGCAGTCTACTAAAAGCCCAAGTATTTACCTCGTGTTTAGAAAGTGCTCATTCCAGTGTGACGATGCAAGTCACACACGATATTTACACCGAAAGAGCGTGAACATTTTTCCCTCGAGTAATACAATCTGTGAACTCCTCCTGCGCACCTCCTCCAAGAGGAGGTGGGGCATCATGAATCTGGTTATGAGAGCACTGACTGAACAAGAGTTTAGAGTTTAGAGTGCAATGCAAGGCGGTCATCAGCGGCACATCTCGTTAGCCATGTTTATATAAAGCACAACAAACACCGTCTATCCACAGGAAAAAGAAAACTCAGCAGCAGACTTGAAAGCCCATTTGTTTACCTCTTGTTCAGAAATTGATCATTCCAGTTTGAAGATGCCAAGTCCGACACGATGTTATGTTATGTTATGTTATGTTATGTAGGATATTCACCCGCAACACTGATTTAAGTCCACACACGTCTCTCTTATCTGCAGCACTTTGGACTTTGACTAAAGGACTGCTTGGAATCTTTTTCTTCCGCGTAACTTTGTGGTGCACCGTGGGAAATGTAGTTTGTAAGTTAGTTGGCTTGTAAGTTAAAGGGGTAAATGAACCCCCGTGTTAACTGTTTCATAGAGAGTTCGGTAGTCACTCAGACGCTTAGCGGAAAGGTCAAACCAGTTGTAAGTCTGCCTGATCATATATTCAATATTGCTAGGTAGCTGCTGCATTGCTTTATGAGCAACAATGTCCAGGGAAAGGCATACACACCTGATCAACTGTAAATTAGGCTGCTTCTGTTTGAGCTGCGTATACACAGAATGATGTCTCCTTTCCTTACCATGACGCTTGCTCCATCTGTTGCTAGGCCTATGCCAACCATATTCGCTAGATCCAGCGCATTCGCTTGCAGAAAGCCGATGATGGCATCCACAATCCCACCAGCATCAGCGTCCAACAGTTAGATCAGTCCCAGGTAAGTGCTCACAAACCGAGGGTGTTTCTTTGAACGATATTTTACACATATGCAAAGTAACTTGCTTACGGTAATGTCGGTTGGTTCATCCAAGTAAAGGGAGTAAGGTGAGTCACCGATGTCCTTTCGAAGTTCTTCTTTAAAATACGGTGCCAGAATTAAGCGACTTAGTGACAGCCGTACATTTGGTTCTGTGCATCTGGAATGCTCCGGTCTCATCCCTCAGTATTTCTGATAAGTCGTCCACGGCATTAACTGATGTGTGGCAAGCGACGTATGTTGCTATCCGGAGTTCACGGCGCTTCTGGTCGTCACAAATGTCCAATGTACCGTAAAAGCCTTAATCGTGGGCATGCACCGCATCTTGTGCTTCTTGGTTTCGGCGTGGTCCTTCAAATCCTTCACGTGGGCCCGTATGTCCGTGTTGCAGAATTTGCAATGAGCGTTGCTATCATCTGACGGTGTTATCCATGGCTTCAGGTCCGAATGAAACCCCCACTCCTTTCTGTAAGTTTTTTTTTTTTTTTTCTTTTAATGTTTTGCCCACTTCGGCATCTTGACTAACAGTTAGCCTACAACTTCACGCTGCCATCCTCCAGTGAACTTGGTTCGTTTCAAATTAGCCTATAATAATGCCTATAATTAAGCCTAATGTTTTGAAAACCGCCAAACTGATCCCAAACCAGCCCAAATTGTGTTCATCCGCCCTAACCAATTATGACCCGCACAATCAAAATTAAAACCATAGATATATACAGAAGACTAGGGGCGTATTCAGACCAGGAAAGTCCAATAGTTCACTTGCTTTGGTCCGAACCTTTTTTTTTTTTTTTTTTTAATTTTGGTGCGGTTCGCTTTCAGACTGTACATTTCAGTAAACGGACCAAAATATGTCAACAAAGCCACGTGCCCTGAAGTCGTTCGGCTATTGGTCAGAATCGACACGCGCAACACAAAGTGCTAAGTTCAAAAATGAATGGTAGTCATGGACACTTTCCATGCTGTTATTGCTTTTAATATAATCAAAACTATATGTTTTTTCAATGTTTTGCTATTTTCACAACTGTGTAATTACTATGCTGTTGTACAAGTAATTTATCAACAACGACGACAAAGGGCAAGGCGGCTACGGAGGATAACGCTGATGTGTGCCGGCAGGGTCCCCTCAACTATGTCAACAGGCGAGGCAAGTGGTGTTGTCCCCAGAATACTATCTATGTCATCGTAATATATGAACTTTTGTTTAGCGTCACTGGAACCACCACTTTTTGCAAGGATGTCCCTTATTTTCATGTAAGTCTGGCGGAGTTTTTTCAGTTTTAGCCTGCATTGCTCTGGTGAGCGAATTAATCCTTTTTCTTTCAACTTATCTGTAAATAACGCAAAGACGTCTGCGTTTTTATGAGTGCGCTCCAACATATATGATATGTGGGCATCTGTCCAAACGTCCACAAAAGCATGGGTCTCCTCTTCGGCCCACGTTTGTCCCCTACTCATTTTCGATCTATTATTTTCGGTGTTCTAGCTTTACCACAGCCGGTCTAGAAGAACGACGCTCTGTTCTGTTACCTAGCAGCAGACAAACGACGGAAGCTCCCGAGGTACAAAAAAAAGCAAAAGTCTGGGATTAGGTCCGTTCTGCTTTCACACCTCCAAAAGATCCGCACCAGGGTTCGTTTGATCCGGACCGAGTCCGACCTTTCACATCGGTCTCGGTCCGCTTGTTTGGTCCGGACCAGAGTTCGGTGGTTTGTATTCAGACCATCCCAAAAGGTCCGAACCAAGGAAAATCTGGTCCGTTTGGTCACTTGGTCCGGACCAAACGAGGTAGGGGTGAATACGCCCTAGATGTCTTACGACGGGGTCTAGAACGTCTGCACAGGTCGGCCTTCTTACTACAGGTAAGCTGTCTGTCAGAATCTAAGGAACTTGAGGCAAACTGAGGTAAGGTCAGTGATCTGCACCAACGTTAATAGGTACTCTTTCTTTTTTTTTCTTTTTCTTTTTTTATTATTGTTTTTACAGTACAAACTCATGGGGCAAATTACAGTTCATGAATTTAAATCAAAGCATTGTTCACACTAAGTCCTCTATGGTACAATGAGTTTGTCCTTTTTCTGTCCTTCCTACACACACATATAATTACCACATCCACCCAGGGCCGGCTCGCGTATTTACGAATCCTACTATGGCCACGCCAAGTCCCGCCCTATGCCTACGCCTGATTGGCTGAGCTCAATGAGTGCCGCGTTGCTAATCTGAGGTAAACTAACTACTGTTCTTTTCAGTCATGTTGATTTGTTGATTTGCTTTTTATCATCCTGTTTACGTTGTAGTGTACAGTATGTTGTGTGTGGCGTCTTAAGCTGCGCTGGAACTTTGAATTTCCCCTTGGGGATCAATAAAGTATCTATCTAAAACCTGAATTATTATTTTATTTTATATTATTGTGTTAAATGTTCCAAATGTAAAGCACTTTGAGCTGCATTCTGTGTATGATATGATATATCATACAAATAAAGCTTATTAATACTAATAATTCAACTGTAGTCAATCAACATTAATGGCACGTATGTGTCAAAGACGTTTTGTTTAATGTATGCATGTATTCAACATAACCTGTACAATAGTGGCTATGTATAGGACAGGAATTTTGTCATCAACATTATGGTGTTTCTGTGAGTGGTTATTAGCCTACTGATCGTCTGTTCACGCAATGTGGCATAGATTATGATATCACATTGATATGATATATGATAGTAGTGCTAAAGGGGCATTGTAAACAGAATACGAAAGGTATATTCCTTGCGTGTCAATAAGGCAATAACAACAACGATGCGGACACGCGGAATAGCAGAGTGCAGCGGCGTGTACAGCGGCGTGTACAGAAATGCGTATCATCTGTTTCGCGAACACAAATTTGTTTTGGCGTAACGATGCGGACACGCGGAATATGCTTCCTCATTGAGCTCAACCAATCAGGCGTAGGCATAGGGCGGGACTTGGCGTGGCCATAGTAGGATTCGTAAATACGCGGCCGGCTCTTGGCATAGATATAGGCGGTCGCCTAGGGCGCCATCTGCTGGAGGGGCGCCGCCAGCGTCCCTTGGCCTCGAGGGAATTTTTTTTTTTTTTTTTTTTTAAACGATAAAAATTTAGATAATTTTCTATGCCCAGTCGCCCTCCTTTGTGTATTCTCTCTTGAAAATGATAAATATTAACAAATGAATAAACAATGATGTTCCTAAAATGTGCTGCTACTGCCTGAATCACATGACGGGTGCGCAGTGCGCACCTCAGGGTCAGAGGGATCAGAGGTCAGGTCACAGACAGGTGGTGGTTTCGTTACCTATTTAACGTTATGCGATGAAAAGGCTGTCCAAGCCCTCGGGTGCGCAGAACAGAAAGAGAAGAAAGGAGGAAGAGAAGAGGAATTTGCAATATAAAGGTAACATTAGCTTGTACCATTTTTTAAAATTATGCCGTTTTGTGTGTAGACGTTTTATTTCTGCTTGCTAGCTATATCGTGTTTAATGTGAAATGCGCGGTGCATCGGCGCTGTTTATGTTTGTGATGAGTTTTCATTAGTTTTCTACACAGTTATCATCTCTGCCTGTATGTCCCGTCTGATTTGGTATTTTATTTCAGTTTCATCACGTTATCATTATGTTTGGTCGAGTAGTAGCCTAAATTAATTTGACTGACACAGTTGCTGCTGCTGGTGCTTTGTTCTCCTACTGTCTTATCACGTTGATATTGTGCTGAAATTCAGTAGCCAGGTGATGAAAATGCAAGCTGCAGGTTATTATTATTTTATTAAAGTATTATTATTATTATTTTTTCTTATTATTACTTGTTTTTGCTTGTAATGTAATACATTTACTCTGTCTGTCTAGATGCACTCAGAAAATATTTACAGTCACCTCAAACAGCTTCTGGAGAGGGGCTTTCAGATCACACATCCACAGAAACACCACTCCCTGAAGCATGTAAGTTTATCCAATTGTTTGTGGTCTCTGACACACTACTATGTTATTGTTGTTGTTACTGAATGGTACAACCTTGTTAGTAATGCCAGTAAATGTAATTTTTAGTTAATTAAAATTAAGTGATTTATTAAGTGAAATAGATTGACACAACAAACTTAATGCAGTGGTGTGACAGTATGGATGTACTCTGTTTAAATACAGCTACAAGTCAGGCATCATGCAGCAGCAGTGTCACGTCAACTACACCACCAACCTCTGCAAGTCAGCATGAAGAAGGTGAGTTCTGTAATTAAATGTTGCAGTCACATTACTGAACAATACAACTGTTATCCCTAATTTATACTTTAGATGTATTTATTGCCTGATGTCCTGTAATTTGTAAATCATTGTGTGACTTTACTAATACTGAAGGATTAATATCTATATTTGCATGTGTGTTTGATTTTCTTGCAGGTGAAGGGACAAGCACAGCGTGTACTGTTCCACAGCCTGAGGACACCCCAGACCCGTCAACACATCCTGAAGTCCATGAAAAATCTCTCAGGGCAGCACCATTAGACCCTGCTGACTGGCCTTCCCTGTCTGATAAGGTGAGGGTGGAGTTAGTACACAGAGGGCCATATCAGCTAAAATCTGACTTTGAATTCCCGAAAAAAGAAGATGGGAGAAGTTGCCATCACCACTACTTCCATAGACAGTTAATCAATGGAGAAAAGATCAAGAGAAGTTGGATGGTATATTCCATTAAAAACAACAGTTTATACTGCTTCTGTTGTAAGCTCTTCTCACAGAAAACATATAAACTAATCAGTGATGGACTAAATGACTGGAAAAATTGCAGTGATGTTCTAAAAACTCATGAGAACAGTCCAGAACATTGGAAACACATGACCTCATGGAAGGAGCTTGAAACTCGTCTTGACAAGGACCAAACAATAGACAGAGTTGAGTTGGCACTAATAGAAGCTGAAAGGAGGCGGTGGCGTGAAGTCCTGACCAGGTTGGTGGCCATCATACAATCACTGGCAGAGCGAAATATTGCTCTCAGGGGAACCACAGAAAGACTTCATGAACCAGATAACGGAAACTTCCTGAAAGAAGTAGAGCTCATGGCCAAGTTTGACACAGTACTGAAGCAGCATGTTGCTGACGTGGAAACTAAAGTTAGCCATACATCCTACTTAGGGAAAAATATTCAAAATGAGCTCATCAGTTGCATTGGTGGAAAGATTGTTGAGGCAATGGTCAAAGAAATTCGACAGAACAAATACTTTTCAATAATATTGGATTGCACCCCTGATTTGAGCCATAAAGAGCAACTATCTGTCATCATTCGTCATGTTGCAGTTGAGGACACCCCACACATAAAAGAGCATTTCATGGGGTTCCTTGAGGCAGACGAGTCCACGGGAGAAAGCCTTTCAACCCTCATTCTCAAGAGACTTGAAGAGCTCAGCATCCCATTTGAAGACTGTAGAGGGCAGTCTTATGATAATGGAGCAAATATGAAAGGGAAGAAGAAAGGAGTCCAGGCCAGGCTTCTTGAAAAAAACCCAAGGGCTCTATTTGTGCCATGTGGAGCACACACAGTGAATCTGGTGGTGGCTGATGCAGCAAAAAGCTCTGCAGATGCCACTTGCTACTTTGGCTACCTGCAGAAGCTGTTCACACTTTTTTCTGCCTCCACACAGAGATGGTCCATTTTAAAAAAACATGTGACCACAACCCTGAAATCCTGGTCAGATACCAGATGGGAGAGTCAAATCAACAGTGTAGAGGCTGTGAGATACCAGGCTGCAGAAGTCAGAGATGCACTCATAGAGGTGAGGGACAACACCACAGACCCAACTATGAAAATCGAGGCACAATCACTAGCTGAAGAGGTTGGATCTTACAGATTCTCAATCTGTACTGTGGTCTGGCATGACATCCTGACAAACATTCAACATGTCAGCAAATTATTGCAGTCAGAAACAATGCAAATGGATGTTGCAGTTGATCTTCTAAGGAAAACTGAAGCTTTCCTTGTGGGCTACAGAGACAGTGGATTTGCTTCAGCTCAAGCGGCAGACGCACTAAAGAAAATGGAATTTTCCTTTTTCAATGTGGTGGTGGATATCTCCATTGTCTCACTGCAGGAACGATTTCAGGCACTGGGTGAAGTTGAGAAGACATTTGGTGTTCTTGTCAACTTCCCTGACCTGCCCAATGAGGAACTAAGAAGACATTGTGAAACACTGAGCAACACCCTATCCTGTAATGGACAGTCAGACCTGGACTGGAAGGAACTGGCACAGGAGTTGCAGAGTTTCCCAGTCATGGAAAAAGGAAAAATGACAACGTTTGAACTTCTCAGCTTCCTACAGGAGAAGAAACTGAAGGAAGTTTACCCTAACATGTGGGTGGCACTGAGAATTGCTGTCACCATTCCTGTGACAGTGGCTGCTGCAGAGAGGAGCTTCTCCAAATTGAAGCTAATCAAAACCTACCTGAGATCCACCATGTCTCAAGAGCGGTTAAATGGACTTGCACTGATAAGCATCAACCGTGAAGTGTCTAGGCAGGTGTCATTTGATGATACCATAGATGCTTTTGCTGCAAGGAAGTCCAGACGTGTACAATTTTAGTTGAAGTGAAAGACACGCTGGAAAGAGTTACCTGAAAGTTTGCTGCTGTCAAATTAAACTGTTCTGTTTGTTTGTTTTTTGGCTGCTGTCATTCAGTACTTGAACGTTTGCTGTTCTTAAAATTAAACTGTTCTGTTTGTTTTTTTTTGGCTGCTGTCATTCAGTACTTGAACGTTTGCTGTTCTTAAAATTAAACTGTTGTGATTGTTCTTTTGGCTGGTGTAATTTAATTGTGTGTGTGTGTCGGGGGGGGGGGGGGGCGCCGGAGAGTAATCTCGCCTAGGGCACTAAATTTGGTAGAGCCGGCCCATCCACCCTCCCTATCCCAACCACCCACCCCCCAGCTACCAACATTCTCTCTAAACACTTCCACCACACTCTCATACCCCCCACCCCCACCCCCCATTCACACCCACATTCATTGGTCAGTCAAACTCAGATTGCTTTTCCTTAATAGCTGCCTGATCTCATGGCCCCGCATTCCCTAAAGCTTCATACAATTTAGTCCATACATCATCAAATTGTTTTTCTGCATTGCTGTCCCGCGACATTGTCCTTTCGATACTCAAATAATATTTCATGTATCTTTTCCATTTTTCAAAGGATGGTGCTTCTTTATTTATCCAATTTTGCAAAATTAACTTTTTATATACCAATGAAGAGAGAATAATTTGCCACCCCATAGGGTACCTTATATTTTCCATATTTTGAAAGAGGCATATCTTTGGTGTTAGCACCAATTCACGTTTGCATATCCTTGACATCCAATTTGATCCCAGACTTTTCAAATTTTTCTGCATGACCAAAAGGCATGAACGAGGGAATCACTTTGTGTGCTACATTTTAAACATTTATCTGAGGAGTTACTATCAAATTTGTGAATTTTATCTCTGCTATAGTATATCCGTGTCATTACTTTGTATTGAATTAATCGTAAATTTTCATTTGTAGTGACTTCATTTGTAAGTCGCAAACAGTCCTTCCATCTCTTCCCTGCATCTTTTATATCTAAGTCAACATTCCATTTATTATATATATTTACTAATAATTTGTCACTACTTTCATCTTTAATAAGGGTGTCATATGTAGCTCCTATTAATCTCCTCTTTTTGTCTCCGTCCTTTTTTAAACTTACCCCTATTTCTGTAGCTACCCCGTAGTTGAGGTCCATATTGTCTCTCATCCAATTTTTCAGTTGCAGGTATCTAAACTTTTCTATTTCTTTTAGTCCGTATTTATCTTTAAGCTCCTTATATGAGCATATTGCTCCTTTTGTTATGATATCCGCTATTGTTTGGATTCCTAATGTCTTCCATGTTCCCCAATTAATTTTTGTATTTTGAATCCTTATAGACGGATTATTGAATATTTCTATATGTCTTGGAATTTGAATTTCATGTCCTATTTGCTTTTCTATTTTTTCCCAAGCATTTAATGTACTGTTTATTATAAAGTTTGTTGTTCTACACTTTTGCTTATTGAATATGGTGGACAGGTAATTTTTGGGCATTAACTGATGACTTTCAATATCAATCCATGAGCTTTCGTTTACATTGTTTATTATATGGTCGATATAAAACATTTGAGATGCCAGATGATAGTATTCTAAATTGGGTAAATTCAGACCTCCCTCCTCCCGTGGGTAATGCAATAGTTTTCTCTTTAGTCTGTGAGCTTTATTTGACCAAATGAAGGACGATACAATTGAGTTACTGCTTTTGGTGGAGTAATTGAGATAGTTTGGAATATATATACAAATTTTGGCAGCCACATCATCTTGAACAGATTTATTCTACCAATTATATTTATTTTCAAATCTGACCACCTCTCTATGTCTTTCTTTAACCCTTTTGGAAGGAAGTTGTCTTTATAGAGTTGAGATTTATCTGCACTGATGTAGCAGCCAAGATATTTAATATTCTGTGTGTTGGACTTTAAATTGTTCACAGTTTTCCAGAGTATTCATGCTTTTGTTTACTACTAATAATTCTTTTTTTTTATATTAATTTTATATCCAGATAAAGTAGAGAAATGTGTCAATGTTTCAATTACACTTGGTATAGATGTGCTTGCCTTATGCAAGTAAAGTAATAGGTCATCGGCATAGAGACTTAGTTTATATTCACACCTTCCCTATTGGAAGGTGTGAATATAAACTAAGTCTCTATGCCGATGACCTATTACTTTAAAAGCATACCTTTTATTTTATCTGTCTCTCTTATTTTTTGAGCTAATGGTTCTATTGCTAATGCAAATAATGATGGTCACAAGGGGTCCCCCTGGGCTGTGCCTCTATTTAATGGAAATAACTCTGAGAGGATTCCATTTGTATAAACTTGTGCTGCCGGTGACTTATAAATAGTTTTAACCATATTCATAAATTCTTCTGGAAAACCATATACCTCCAACACTTTAAATAGATATGCTCTTTCAAGGCGATCGAAGGCCTTTTCTGCATCTACTGCCATAAGTGTTAAGTCCATGTTATTTTTATTTGCAAATTGTATTAAGGATAAACAAGTCCTAGTATTGGTTCTTAACTCTCCATTTTTTATAAATCCTGTCTGGTTTTGATGAATTATCGCAGGTAGAATTTGAGCGAGTCTATTATTTATAACTTTAGTAATAATTTTTTTATCACAATTAATTAGGCTAATAGGTCTGTTGTCTGCAGGAGAATCACACTCTCTTCCTGGTTTTGGTATTACTGAGATGATTGCTTTATACATAGCAATCTTATCTCGGTGACATTTTGATGGATTTACAAACAGTTTGGTTTCATAAAAACGTTAACGTGGTTATAATCCTGGATGCTTGAACATGTTGAAATCGCAGCTTTTCTCTTCAAAAAACAACTTAATCGCGTAGCTTAGTTGTGTATCATGGCTAGGCCACTAACTAGCACCCAGTAAATTTTATTAGTATTAGTAGTTTTATTAGACTCTGTTCTGTAATTAGTTATTGTGAACAGTGTTTGCGTTTTGGAGAAATCGTCAGCAAGGTATGTTAAATTAGGTTATGGTGATGCCGTGAATGGTGTTAGTATAGTTGTTGTTTTGGAATTAATATGTAGATAGTTTTATTAGACTTTGTTCTGTAATTAGTTATTGTGAATGTAATGTGATCCTCTATATTGTTTGTGTTGTTTGGGAGAAATCTACTGTATGTTTCTATGTGCTCTCAATAACTAATGTTTTGTGTGCATGTCCCCGTGGAGTTCGTATGTTTTTGTCAACTTCATGTCTTTGTGATATTTGTATGTCTTTGTCTGCTTCGTGTTTAACAAAACTTTGCCAAAAACACACACAAAAAAATGTTACTAAGAGGAATTGTTTGAGCATTTGTTGGTGACTGTGATAATCCTGTAGTTGTTTATTGTGCTTTGGCCTTTACAAAGCTATTGTGAATAAGTATCCTAAGTGTGAGTATGTGTTCTTAATTATTCATGTTTTTGTGTGCATGTCCTTGAAGTAAATATTTGAAGTAAATATTTGTGATATGCGCTTGTTTAAAAAAGACAGTTTGTCTTTTTTAAACAAGTGCATATCACAAATGTCAACTCCATGTACCTAAATGTTTGCAAAAGAAAAAAAGCTAATAATATTGTCTCTCGTCTTGTCTCATCTTCTCGCTTAAAGATCTGTACCTTGCCGTGGTGAGCGAGCTTCTCAACTAAACAGGTCTCGTCTTGTGTTGTAGTGCAATTATTAATACTAACCATCATGACTTATTGTAATGCTAATCCACTCTATTTCTCTTTCTTCCCCACTTGTGAGGTAAACCTTTACCAGATAGATAGATAGATAGATAGATAGATAGATAGCATAGTGTAACATATACTTGTCTGCGTTGTGTCTCAATGAAATGCAGTTCGTCAGTTTATTAACCTGTGACAAAACACATTAAGGTCTTCCTCATAAAACACAGACCAGTCCGGTCCGACCTGCTGAGTGGAGGGAGGGCAGTGGACGTGTAACTCTTTAATATTGGCATAAAATAAGTACAATAGTCTTGCCACATCTCGTGGGGCAGTTGACAAACTGCCTGGACGATGGAAGTGAGGCGGAGAGAGTACGATGGTTAAAATCGCCACTGATCATCACCAAGCGGCAACATTCCATGCTGAAAAATGAAGCCCATGCGGAAGTGCAAAAACGTATATACCTTTGTAGTACTGTCGCCTAACCCTCTCTGGGACATCCACCACTGGTCAGACAGAGCTCCGCATTCTCACATCTCACTTTCCTACACGAGGAAATAACACTCTGGACCTGGTCTACACCACACAGCGAGGAGCATACAAGGCCTCACCCCTCCCCCACCTTGGCGCTTCAGACCACTGTACTGTTATGCTAATGCCGGCATACAGGCCTAAGTTCAAAGTCACCAGACCGGTCCAGAAGCAGGTACGGGTGTGGCCAGAGGGTGCTTCCTCAGCACTACAGGACTGCTTTAACACCACTGACTGGGCCATGTTTAAGCAGGCAGCCACCTACAACCAACACACCAATATCCAGGAGTATTCGGACACTGTTACTGCCTACATTAGCAAATGCATTGATGATGTCACAGACACCAAGACCATCACAGTACGGGCCAACCAGAAACCATGGCTAACGGGGGAAGTCCGTGGTTTACTGAGAGCCCGGGATGCTGCTTTTAGAGCAGGTGATGAGGCTGGCCTGAGATCAGCGAGAGCCAACCTGATCCGGGGCATCAAGCTAGCTAAGAGGCAGTACAGTGCCAGGATATCCGAACACTTCAGTGACAGCAGAGACACTAGGAGCCTGTGGCAGGGGATACAGACCATCACGGACTATAAACCCCGACCACAGACCTGTGACAGTGACACCACTCTGCTGAACGATCTAAACAACTTCTTCGGATGGTTTGAAGCAGACAACAGCACCCCTGCACAGAAGTCACCACCCCCTGCAGATGACCAGGTGTTGTGCCTCTCGCCAGCCAGTGTGAGGAGATCCCTCTCCAGGATCAACGTTCGCAAGGCTGCAGGGCCTGACAACATTCCTGGTCGTGTGCTGAAGGAATGTGCAGAGGAGCTCACAGATGTCCTCACAGACATGTTCAACACCTCCCTGAGCCAAGCTGTTGTCTCCACTTGCTTC
Organism: Urophycis tenuis; assembly: GCA_036785325.1. Lineage (NCBI taxonomy): Eukaryota > Metazoa > Chordata > Actinopteri > Gadiformes > Phycidae > Urophycis > Urophycis tenuis. The sequence goes on from JAXIVH010000382.1 coordinate 71,546, forward strand.
AAGAGCACCACCATCATCCCGGTACCGAAGAAGGCCTCTCCATCCTGCTTCAACGACTACCGCCCCGTTGCACTGACCCCCATCATCATGAAGTGCTTCGAGCGGCTGGTCATGCAACACATCAAATCCATCCTCCCCCCTTCACTGGACCCATTCCAGTTTGCATATCGGGCCAACAGGTCGACCGATGATGCAATCTCCACCGTCCTCCACTCAGCCCTCACCCACCTGGAGACCAAGGACCCGTATGTGAGGATGCTGTTCCTTGACTTTAGTTCAGCCTTCAACACCCTCCCTCAGCAGCTTATCAGGAAGCTGGACAGTCTAGGACTACAGACCTCACTGTGTAACTGGTTGTTGGACTTCCTGACCGGAAGACCGCAGGCAGTCAGGGTCGGCAGGAACGCATCCAGCACAATCATGCTGAACACAGGGGCCCCCCAAGGATGAGTGCTGAGCCCCCTTCTCTTCACCCTGCTGACCCACGACTGCACTCCATCCTTCAACAACAACCTCTTCGTCAAGTTTGCGGACGACACGACTGTGGTGGGACTCATCAACCACAACGATGAGTCAAACTACAGGGAAGAGGTGAGCCAGCTGGCCGTGTGGTGCAGGGACAACAATCTCTCTCTCAACGTGCAGAAGACGAAGGAGATTGTTGTCGACTTCCGTAGAGCCTCCGCCCAGCACCCCCCACTGACCATCGACGGTGCTGCTGTGGAGAGAGTGAGCAGCACCAAGTTCCTGGGGGTGCATCTCACTGAGGACCTCTCCTGGAACTGCAACACCACAACACTGGCCGGCAAAGCTCAGCAGCGCCTCTACTTTCTACGCAAACTTCGGAGAGCGAGAGCACCTGCCCCCATCATGTGCTCCTTCTACCGGGGAACCACCGAGAGCATCCTGACCAGCTGCATCACTGTGTGGTACGGCGGCTGCACCGCATCCTGTAGTAAGACCCTGCAGCGCATAGTGAGAGCAGCTGAGAAGATCATCGGTGCTCCCCTCCCCTCCCTCCAGGACATCTACAATACACGCCTGGCCCGCAAAGCACTCAGCATTGCGGGTGACTCCACCCACCCCTCCCACTGCCTCTTCAACCTCCTGCCCTCTGGGAGGAGGATGAGGAGTCTCAAGGCAAGGACCAGCAGACTGAAGGACAGCTTCATCCACCAGGCGGTCGGGGTTGCTGAACTCCCACTCAGCACTGACCCCCCTTCTTTCTCTGCCCTCTGCCCCCACAAACATTGGACACTGACACCAACCCCCTCCCATTCTCCCCCTCCCACCATTCCCATTCTCAGCCCCCCCCCCCCCCCCTCCCACACACACACACACCCCTGGACTTTAAAGTCTCCCCCTGGACTTTAACCCCCCACCCATCCACCACCACACACCTGCTCACCACCATGCACAGCCCCACCACCCCTACCACCTACCATCATGCACAGCCCCACCACAGCCCCACCACCCATACCACCTACCATCATGCACAGCCCCACCACCTGCCACCACCATGCACAGCCCCACCACCCCTACCACCTACCACCATGCACAGCCCCACCACCCGCCACCACCATGCACAGCCCCACCACCCCCCTCCACCATGCACAGCCCCACCACCCCCCACCACCATGCACAGCCACTTTACACTTTGCACTTTAGTACTGTCCATAAATCTGTCCATATATAAATCTGTTCCGTATATAAATCTGTTAAATAACTGTTCATAGTACTGTTTATACATTGTCACAACTGTTTATACTGTCCATATTGTTCATAATGTTCATAACGTCCATACTGTTTATTTATTACTATTACTGTCATTACCCCCATACTGCACCTCTTACTGTTTACTGTTTAATATTTACAATTTGCACATCTTACTGTTTACTGTTTACCATTTACCGTTTCATTGCACATACTCGCGACCACCATTTTTATTTGTATTCTTATTTTTATTTAGATTTTTGATACCTATATTTTTTTATATATTTGTATTTATATTGCATGCTGTCTTGCACCAGGGCTTGAGGGAAACGGCATTTCGGTTCTTGTGTATGGCCTGTACATTCACGGAAAATGACAATAAAGTTTACTTGAATCTTGAATCTTGAATCTAAAGTACTCTTTTTAATAAAAGCAATCTCGACTCCTTGCTGACATGAACAACACAGCTGGTTGGCTGAGACCTGTTCTGGACCTGATTGGTCACATTGGTGTCTGCACATTTTCACAGCCCGCTGGCCCTCTCACACATATGCAATACAAAACAGACATTTGCATATGATTTTCCTTTGCATGAGGCAGTACTGTTGGAAGAGTATCATATCAAACCCAATCAATCAGTACACTACAAAAGGCTCCTTTTGATGGATTTTCCGTTCCAGATCGACAAGCTTTATTGGGCTATTAACAGCAACATGCTATTTTTTCCAATTGGAGTTAAAGAAGGGACATACAAAAATAGGGCAGATTTCATAGATCATATATACACACATATTATGGTTTAAGTTCTCCACAAAAGGTCCCCCCCCCCTCCCCCAAGTCAATTAGCTGTTTCTCTAAGTTAGCCACCTGGAGAGATGATAGGGATGGACCAATGATTACTCCTGCTGCATCCAAACCATGTACATGGGCAGGACAGCCTTGTGGCGTCGTGTATGGCTCCATGCATGAGGCTGCTGGGTTCGGTACCCGGTGTCTGCAGCAGCCTAACCTGTAGGTGTCCATGAGCCCATCGCCTCCCCCAACCCCAACTGCTCCGTGATTAAATTTCTCTCACTATGAGTCGTTTCCTTGTTCAATAATGAATAGTTAGCCCGTGTCTCAAAGGTGGTTTCCATGGCGACCCATGGACGGGTCCAACGGGTCCCACCCTGACCCAGTTAGTCCACTACGCCCTCCGCGGGTGTGGCGGGCCCGGCGGGCGGTTCTGGTGCGGCCTGGACCGGGTTAGCCTCCAGACCCACCAGTCTGCTGCTGGCGTCCCATAGGCGCCGGGCGGCGTCGGGGTCCAGGGCCTGCGGGGCGGGCTCCTTCTCCGTCATGACGTCATAGTAGCGGCCCGTCACCCCCTCCATCTCCTCGGCCACGGCCAGGTACACGCTGGGCTGCGCCCCCAGCTCCGGGCCCTTCACCAGCAGCGTGAAGACGGGACCTGGAAGGGGTGTCACGCAGTTTGGACCATGTCGTGATGGGTCCCTCCATAAACGAACGCCCAAGTCTTTACTTAACAGTTCATATCATAACACGATAAACTGTCACTTTTCTAACATTTTGTAAACGGATGCGTGTCATGTTTCACCCTCTCAGAACTGATGTTGGGCTTAACTAGTGTACCAACGCAATTATATTTGGTTACGCTACATTTATACTCAGCATAACTAAATGATATTAGCTATGCTAGCTAGATATTTTTTTAGATATAGATAGATAGATAGATAGATATAGATAGATTTCCAGATCCACCATCATACACATAGCTAATAAATATAGATGGACAGATAAATTAGCTTTACATACTGTATAATGGAGTAGATGAGTTATAGATAGATAGATAGATAGATAGATAGATAGATAGATAGATAAAGAGCGTGAGATGTGCAGATGTGATGTACTGTATGTAGACAGATAGATGATAGATGAGAAGTATAGATAGGGATCTAGATGAGGTCTATAGATAGATTGATGAGAGCTATATAGATAGATGAGCGGGATAGACAGATGTTCCTACTGAGCACGCTGCTGGAGAAGGTTGATTGGTGGAGACCCGTGTGTCTCCCAAGCTCAGTGGATGCCACCCCAGGGTGCACACAGTTCACCGTCACGCCAGTACCTACACACACACATACAGTACATACATACACATGTATAGATATAAAAACACACACACACACACATACAGTACATACATACACATGTATAGATATAAAAACACACACACACACACATACAGTACATACATACACATGTATAGATATAAAAACACCCACACACACATACAGTACATACATACACATGTATAGATATAAACAAACACACACACACACACACACAAACAGTACATACATACATACACATGTATAGATATAAAAACACACACACACACATACAGTACATACATACATACACATGTATAGATATAAAAACACACACACACACACATAAAGTACATACATACATACACATGTATAGATATAAAAACACACACACACATACAGTACATACATACATACACATGTATAGATATAAACACACACACACACACAAACAGTACATACATACATATATAGATATAAACACACACACACACACACACACAGTACATACATACATATGGACATAAAAACACACACAGCCTTATAGCACCTTCCATAGCGCCAGCGGCTAGGAGGCTAGCTCTTACCGTCGAGGCGTGCTGCTAGCTCCCTGGAGAACAGGACGTTGGCCAGCTTGCTCTGGCAGTAGGCCCGCTTGGTATCAAACTTCTTCCTGTCCCAGTTCAGGTCTTCAAAGTCCATCTGCCCCAAGATGTGGGCCAGCGATGACACGTTGATCACCCTGCTGGGGGCGGAGTCTTGCAGCTTCTTCAGCAGGAGATTGGTCAGCAGGAAGTGGCCTATCGGAGGACAGATGTGTCTACAAACGACTCCCAGTGAACAACCCTTCGGTCTTGATTGTGGTCAATCCCACTGCACTGCACTGATGTTAGGTTTTGGTTTTGAGTTTATTTACACTGTTTTATCCAATTCCTAATTCCTATAGAAATATAACAATAACCTATAAACCTACCACCAGAGGCCAGCGCCGTGTCAACTTGCCGTTATACAGTATGTGCTCCACAGGGTGCGTTTACAAATGTAATGAAGTTCAAAACGACTGATGTGACCGGTCACTTTTTATGAATGAAAGTGGTGAGTTGACTCAATTTCCCTTCAGCGTCTCAGAGTGTTCCGTCCACTCTTTCATTCAGCCGGGAAACCGTTACCATAACAACAGAGGGACGCTGGCCTCACAGCCTCCCAGACAGAACAGTTCAATAGGGTGTGCCCGGGAGGATCTCTCACCGAGATGGTTGACTCCAAACTGCATGTCGAAGCCGTCCTCTGTCTTCCCCGCGGGGCAGCGCATCACCCCGGCGTTGTTGATCAGGATATCTACCCGCTGCTCCTCTGGGGAGCCACACAGCACCCATCGAGTCAATGGAGGGTCACACACATCCAGACTACACTCCAGCTCAATAGGGTGTCACACACATCCAGACTACACTCCAGCTCAATAGGGGGGGTCACACTCATCCAGACTACACTCCAGCTCAATAGGGGGGGTCACACTCATCCAGACTACACTCCAGCTCAATAGGGGGGGGTCACACTCATCCAGACTACACTCCAGCTCAATAGGGGGGGTCACACACATCCAGACTACACTCCAGCTCAATAGGGGGGGTCACACACATCCAGACTACACTCCAGCTCAATAGGGGGGGTCACACACATCCAGACTACACTCCAGCTCAATAGGGGGGGTCACACACATCCAGACTACACTCCAGCTCAATAGGGGGGGTCACACACATCCAGACTACACTCCAGCTCAATAGGGGGGTCACACTCATCAAGACCGCACACCAGCTCAATAGGGGGGGGGGGGGGTCACACCAAATCAGAGTTAACTTAACTGTCTCTGTAGCGTTTGCTAACTGGACAACTCAGCTTCTCTACTGGTTAACGGCTTTCTGTCAGGGCGGGTTACTGGAGGGAAGGACTGACTATTGGTGCATGGGAGTGCAGGACTGACCTCGGTTGATGGTCTCAGCAAAGTGGCGGATTGATTGTATTGAGGCCAGGTCTAGCTGCCGGGCGTAGACATGGTGGTTCAGGGTCTTTCCTCGGATCTCCCTGGCCGCTGCCTCACACTTCACCATGTCCCGACATCCCAGAATGATCCGACCACCTGTCGCCACAGTAGCAGCAGAATTTGTTTTTACATGTTATCCCATACAAAAAGAAGACGAGGAAAATACTAAATACTAACATTTTACAAACTTAATATTGTATTTGAGATTCAATTGAGGGCTGAAACACACCTCTCTTGGCCAGCTCGTTTGCCGTGGCCTTTCCGATGCCCGTGTTGGCTCCTGTGATCACCACCGTCTTCCCAGTGATGGTGGCCTTGCTGGGGCATGGGCCGTTGGTCACACGGTCCCTGGGTGGGGTCCACACAGCTCAAACACTAGCTCCACAAAAGACACTGTATCCAGGGGCTAGCTTCTGATAACAATACCTACCATAGCAACAATTTCAGGTCGATTAAGTCCATGCTACTTTAATAGATGAAATACCAGTATGGGATTAATAAAGTACTATCTTATCTTAGACATGCATATGTATTCTTATAGAAAATAGTGACTACTATACCATTAGGAACAGACTATTCTAAGTATTGGGCTGTTTGTGTTGATGTTTTAAAAGAGTTCTACAGGAACGATGCAATAACTGCAGAAAGCCTTACAACTGTAACTACAATCCCACTATTATTTTAATTTTGTTCTGTTTTCCTTTTGTTGTTAGTTATGTTTCTTCTACAGTGAAATTATGAATTAAGCTGTAACGTTCCAGTAAATCTAATAAATCTAGTGATACTCACTTCACCAAAACGGCACACCCAAAAGCCGTTCCGAAAACGGACAGGGGCAGGACAAATCTGCTCATTGTGGCCGGTTTATAATGATCAAATAAACATGAAAACTACAGTGATAAACATTCTAGTAGAGAGACACACTGCTCCTGTCAACCAGCACTCAACACAAGGTCACATGGGATGCGCATGTTGTTATCGTCATCACAAGTCGAGCAGAGCCCAGCCAGGTGCATTGTGGGGATTGTCGTTTTCTTTTTTGGGTTTCGATTTTGAGGCTTTGCATTAGGAATTATGATGATTATAGACTGGACCCCTCTGCACTTTCCGGTAATGATTTAAAATCAATAATAATTCATAGGTTAGATACTATATTATTTTCCGAGGAGGTTGGTTGTAAAACAGCATACAATTTAACAAAAACAAAAAAACAGTTTGTAGACCAAATGATAAAATTAAGTAGTACTTTTATTTAGCATGTGATTTTTCGTTTCCATCAGTCTATATAGCAATATGTCATAGGTTTATTTGAAATAGGGAATTACAGACAGAAATTCATAAATACTTCACACATATGTTTGACACAATATTGAATTACTATAAGAAAAAAATACTTACCCTATTATAGACTTATAGAACTCAACCAGATTTTCTTTAAATGTGCAAATCTTGAAAGTAACTGTACAATGTGTGTGTGTGTGTGTGTGTGTGTGTGTGTGTGTGTGTGTGTGTGTGTGTGTGTGTGTGTGTGTGTGTGTGTGTGTGTGTGTGTGTTTGCGTGTGTTAGACCTGAATCACTCAAACACACAAGACATCCACAAGCGTACCCCAGGGGCTCGAACGTAAATCGTCCTGATTATACACACGTCTCAGCACCGTCTGTATTTCAATTAGATACTTCCACACGGTAGTTTGAGGTTTCCACACATCACGGAGGATAACTTTACGAGGATCCGGCGGCATGACAAAGTCTAAACTCTCCACCCTCGTTTTCTAGGACATCGCAAGTTGTCACAAGTTATCCCAACAAAGACACAAACCAGGGCAGAGGAGAATCGAGGCCAGCAGGAGGAGTGGGGGCTTGTAGGTGCAAGGAGAGAGAGGAGAGAGAGGGAGGGAAGAAGGGATGGAGGGGAGGGGGGGGGGGGGTTGAGGTGACACGTTAAGATTTTTTTTTTTTTTTTTTTTTCTTTTAAAACAAAAAACAAAACAAATGAAAAACTAGGACACGAGTCTTAAGGAAAAGGAGGAGGAGAGGAAAAGGGGGGGGGGTGCTGAGAGGAAGAGAGACAGAGGAGGAGGGGTACATACAGCCTCCATCTCTCGCCCGTCAGCAGGAGGTCACCTGCAGCCCGCGGTAGCGCCAGGTGGACACACGATCAGAATAGCACAGGTCTTGCGTAACTCACCCACGAACCCCACTCTTTCAACCTGTCAAACCCCTGACCAACCCAAGCTATGTCCCCTATTAAAACCTAAACCCCCAACCCTATAACACCCCCATAACCCTCACCTCCTAAACCACCGGCCCCTGCTTAACCAGCGCTTTTCCGAGAAAGTTAAAGTATAGGGAGAAGAGAGAGGGGGGGGGGGGGGTTGGTGGTAATCGCCCTGTGTGAGATACTCGCGGAAATAAAGTCAATGATGAGCTATGTGAGAAAGAGTGAGGATGTGCGGTTCTGGGTTTTAGGACAGCTCTCCGGCACTAGGACCCGGCGTAAGGGAGGCCATGACGTAATTCAGCCAGCAGGGGGTGCAGTCGAAGCGTGTAACGGACGCGCGGCGGCGAGGCGCTGGAAGGTTTGTGGCTTTCTCCGCGATCATCGCAGAGAACAACATTAAGCGAAAAGAATATCCCAAGTCTGGGTGGAGGAAGGGACCAAAACAAAAACAAAAAAAGAGAAGAGAAGTGAGAACAAGCATGAAAAGAAACCCGGACTTCTGGAAACGATCGAATCATATGAGTGGATCATTGTTTATAATGATTATGCATGCAGTGGTACCGCTCTCATGAATGGATGTGCCCGTGGTCATGTGGAGCTGAATTGGGTCATGCGGACCATTGGTGCTGGATAAACAGGCACTCCCCCCCCCACCCTATCCCCCAGGTTGAGACGGTGGTCGCCACGAGGAACAAATGCGTCCTGTTCGATTTCTTCGCTGCCCAGGGCTCACTACAGTCATCATTTGATGGTTAAAAAAATATAAAGCAGGTAAACAACAGACAGAGAGGCGGATTTACGCACGGAGACCAACATGTCTTCATGTAGGCTACCACCAGCGCTCGCTGCGAACAAAAGGAGGATTTTACGCAGGAATCTCCAACCAACAAGATGAGCGCATGGAAACAAAGGCTGTTTTGATTCTACACAGAGCTGTCTTTCTTTAGGCTACGCGTATAGACGTTGCTTTCGTTTTGTTTTAAAATAAATTATTGAATTAATCCCGCTCGGAGCAGGAGTGTTTTTTATTTCCATCCTTGGTTGCCTGGAGACGCGGCGGATGCAGGACCATGGAGGAGAGCGACAGGTCGCCGGCAGGTGAGCCCCCTCCCCGGACCGGGTCACAGCAGGGACCGCTGCTTTCTAACCTTTTAGGGATTTAGGCACACCACGCACGATCCCGCAAAAAAAAAAAAAAAAAAAAAACGGCACACAATATTGGCTCAGCAACTTTTTAGTTGTAAAGGCATTGGTGATGAAGAATGTCTCACACATTATTATGAGGATGTTAGGACCAAGGCCTGCCTATACATATATATGGTGAACATATATGTTCACCATATATATGTATAGAATGAAAATGACACAGAACATACTAAGTATGTATCACATGGATACATGGATACAGGTTAATAAAAGGCATTTGCATTATTGGTCAATTATGTATTGAAAAACACCTACGTTGAGCAAGCACTTACGTATTACGTGGAGCAATGAATGAATGCCAAAGCACATCATAAATAGTATAGGCCTACATTATATATGTAACCTATGTCAGGATTATGTATTACATCCCACAACATCTCACGGCACACACTGTGTGGGAACCGCTGCTCTAGATGGCATTTAAGACATATGTGGGCCAGAGCCCGACATATTATATAGCACTATAGGCTATTTTGATCATTTACTGCAAGTTTAAATATTCTTATGATCTAGGAGTTTCAATTATATTTTATACGTTCATAAGCAAGATAAGGATATCCGTCTCAATTGTCGCAGTTAATAAAAGGTCAGCCTGCATTCACCCTGACTGGAAATGAATGTGGGATGTATTATAAAATAATAGAACTAAATAGGCCTGATGATAATGATAATAATAAGAAAAATAACAATATTTGTATAATACAAATAACATGAATATTACTAATATTAATCATACTAATATTTATTGTATATATAATAAAAACAGCAATAACCACTAATAATTATGATACCTAATATAATAATATAATATAAGTAAAGTATTCATATACATTATTATAATCATGTAGGTTAATAAACGTAATGGTCGGTCTGTGAGACTTTTGTTTTGTGACCAGATAGTAGTCTGCATGTTCTGTGCCTTCACCTGGTAATGGTCCTGTGTCACCAGGTCATAGTAAGCAGGTACAAGCATCTTCTGTGACGTTGACAGCCGATGATCTGACTATAGTCACCCATAAGCTTGTTGTGTGTTGTGTAACAGTCTGAGTCTTCTGTGTTGTGTAACAGTCTCGAGTCTTCCAAAGCCTGTGCTGGTACTGGTAGCGAGTCTGAGGCCGCTCCAGGTCATTGTCCCTCTCTGTAACGCGCGTGAACGAGCGGCGTTTAGAAATCGCCGCCAGAGGCTGTCGGGGAAGGAGAAGGGTCTTCAAACAGGACAGATAACGTGTCCCGACGGCCCTGGCCGTTGTCCTTGACCGCGGAAACACGCTCACAAGGACGTCTGTTCCAAACGGTCCCCTTTAGCTTGAAAAAACCACATAGAGCCTCGTTTGTGTTGCCTCGCTGCTTCCCCGGCTTCCCATTCCACACACGGCCGTGAGAGCGCACACCTATCCGAGGAGCCCCATTAGGGCGACTCACAAACCCCGCGTCTCTCATCCGCCCCGACCGCTGCAGGAACAACGGGGCGTTGCACGTCACACGGCCGAGATATGCTCTGAAAGCTGTTTGAAGTTCTCGTGAAGACAGTAGAGGACCAGAATAGTCTTTATGCATATTTAACACGTCTGCGTTCGCTGTGTCCAACGAGGAACGCTCACCCACACAAACAGGCCCGCATGCACACACACACACATACACACACAGACACACACACACACACACACAGACACACACACACACAGACACACACACACACACGCACACACACACACACACACACACACACACACACATACACATGCATGTTCAGAGGGGCATAGACACGTGCACACATCCACATAGGGCCACACGCACGGGAACACACACACACACACACACACACACACACACACCCACACCCACACACACACACACATCTTGGCACACACCGCGTGGACGTCTGTCAGCACACATGACATGACATTCAGGTCACCTGTCACACATATTGTGCGCCAAGATCAAAAAATCACCACGCTGGTCACAGTTATTAAAAGCAGGGGCAGCCATGTCCCGGAGCTCTCTGGTCTCTCTGAGGCTCACGTCACCTGCTTGTTAGTTGTGATTCTCAATATTATAATGATTTTTGTGTTTGCCACCAGCTACCACATCTCTTTGGCGGGGGAGAGAGAGAGAGAGAGAGAGAGAGAGAGAGAGAGAGAGAGAGAGAGAGAGAGAGAGAGAGAGAGAGAGGGAGAGAGGGAGAGAGGGAGAGAGAGAGAGGGAGAGAGAGAGAGAGAGAGAGAGAGAGAGAGAGAGAGAGAGACAGAGAGGGAGAGAGAGAGAGCTGGGTGGGAGAAAAGGGAGACTGGATGAGAGGGGGGGAGAAAAAGGGGGGAGGGATGAGAGAGGAGAGAGGAATCAAGAGAGCAGAGGAGGGTGTCGGGAACATGGAACAGCCGATGGAGAGCCCCATCAGCCAATCACAGCTCAGATGGACGATAACCGTCCACCGCTTTACCGGGAGGCATATTTATATCGGCTGAGGCAGATGAGTCACGTCTTCATCACTAATAACCTCACCTGATTCACCTATAGCCCATCAGACAGGCAGACACACAGACAGTGAATCAGCAGCAGCCAATTTTAAATCAAAGGAGTGTGTGCTTCCTGATAGACTGCGTGTGTGTGTGTGTGTGTGAGAGCCAGACAGGTCAGCCTGAGGTCATTGAAATACACTCGGTCCTCAACTATAACAACCCTCAGCCCTGAGAGTGAGAGCCACAGAGAGAGAGAGAGAGAGAGAGAGAGAGAGAGAGAGAGAGAGAGAGACAGAGAGAGAGAGACATACACACACAAAGACCGAGAGACAGGCCAGAGTGGAGAGCGAGGGTGCGAGGATAGAGACGAGAGGGGGATACAGAGCAAAGGGGGACACGATCAAAAACTATTCAACTTCTATTCTACACTCAGAGTCCGGTGTGCTTCAAGTATAAGATGTGACAGAGATGATGCACTTTATTAGCAAGTTGCACCTTTTACGCAAACAGATTACTTGTATAAAAAAAATAAAAATAAACATTTAAAAAACTGTTGCAGAATGTAGAAGAAGAAGGGACATTTAGCAGACGCTTTTATCCAAAGTGACTTACAATCAGTACATTTGTGAGGTTCGACATATGGACAGGAGGTGGGGAATCGAACCGTCAACCCTTCCGGTTAGTGGATGACCCGCAAGCAGGGCCAGAGAGCACACAGGAGAGGAGACAACAGAGGACCTGACGGAGATCAGTCCAACCTAACAGTACGACGGAAAGACTTTCTTTGTATGACAGCATACAGGACATGCCGTGCCACAGTGTGACACTGCAGCCCATACATACAGACAGGACAGAGCCTGAGACGCGAGAGACGCACCGCTGTATATGTACAGTAACAATAACAGCCCACCTCCTCCGAGGGGGGGGGGCGGGGGGGGGTGGGGGGGGATGGCCCTTGCTGGCTTCATCCGTGCACAAAAAAACCCCTGAGTCTGTATCATCCACACAGCGCATCGCACGGTGTTGCTGACTAACGCGCGGCGAGACCCTCTGTTCAGCACAAACCCCCCCTGAATAACAACAACAACAACAACAACAACAACACGCGCGAGGGGAGCCGAGCCGCGCGGCACAGGAAGCTCAGTCATGGTGATTCACTCCGTCTCACGCGGGCGGAGGGCCGGGGGGGCCGGCCGTAGGGAATGCGTGGATGGGGTTCCGCCGTAGTGAATGGGTGAATGCCTCGTAAGCGAAACGGATGTGGGGTGGTGACGGGTGGTGAACGTCGTACGAATGCGTGTGTGAAAGAGGATGCCAGACACCCCCCCCCCCACCCCTCCCCCGTGTCATCATCTCACAGCAGATGCAGCAGAGCAGATGTTTTGAGTCGTCTCCTTTTTGTGTTTTTGGTGGTTGTTTGGTGTTTTTGGTGGTCAAATTCAGTCACCTCTCCTTTGGCCACACGTCGGCCGCTCGTCTCAGTACGTCCGAGCGTCTTGTTTTCCGTCGGCCCCGGTTGAATCATCGATTTCAACTCTCCCTGCTCTTTTATGAACACGGACGCGTTTCCCATGGTGATGACGTTTTTTTTTATTTTTTTTTTATTTTTTTTTTACTGTGTTATTCTAAACGAAAGCTATTTGCTTCAGTATCGATGTGTTAACGTCACCTCCCACCCCTTTAAACGCCTCCAGACGTTTCAATTCAGCTCACATTTACCTACCACCTTCGGCTCTCGAGCTGAGGTGCACAGAGTCGGAGGGAACGGGTGGAACATTGTCTGTGGCTATTCTTGTAACTCATGCTAAATATGTGAATGGTTAAGTTTAGCTCTTAGCTTTGGGATGGTTCATGTTAGGTATCGGTTATAAGATAAGTTCTGTTTAGCAAAAAAAAAGGTTAGAGATGGTACATGTAGGAGTTAGGATCGAGATGGTTAAAATGAGGTATTAGGTTAGAAATGGTGATGTTTAGTTATGAGGTTCAGAGATGGTTTAGGTTTAAGTTTAGGTATCAGGTAGAGATGGTTAGTTTCAGGTATCAAGCAACGCATCAAGATTCAAGAACTTTAGTGATCAGCATTGTGCAAAAACTAACACCAGTCCCTAATTGGGATGTTCAGGATCCTTCACCATCCCGCAGACTGTGGTTCTGAACCCTCCAGCTGTACAGGTCCTGCAGGGCGGGGAGGGTAGTGTGTGAAGAACGCACTGCTCTCTGCAGAGCCCTCCCATCCTCAGCGGAGCTGTCGCCCAAACCAGGCACGTGACGCTTCCTGTCAGGATGCTCTCTGCATCTCCACAGCAGCAGGGACTGAAGGATCCCCCCCAACACCCCCTCCCCCCCCCCCCCCACCCCCCCCCACCCACCCCACCCCCAATTTCTCCAGCTGCCTGATGGTGGCAGAGGCTCTGCTCTCCGTGTCATTATGACCATGCCAGATCCTCTTTGATGTGGACTCCAAAGCGTTCACAACAGCTCACCCTCTCCACCGCAGTCCCATCCACCCACAGCGGTGTGCGCGTACCTCTGATGTAGTTGTTGTTGTTGTTGTGCTTTATTACCAGCGGCGCGAGCTCGCTGTGTTGTTGTTGCCAAGCTCAAGCGTGCATAAAAGGAGTTCAGGTTGTCAGCCAGGGGATGCGTTGGCGCTGGCCGTTGCGGGGGACTGCCCACGCTGTGGAGATAAGAAAGTGCTTTATTAACCCCAGACGGGGGGGGTGTTGGGGACGACGACCAGGAGAACCGCAGGCTGCATGAATTAAGAGAAGTCATTATGATCACAAACAAACAGACCGCAGTCACGGGCTCTGCTCTGAGAACCCACACACTTCCCACAGACGCCGCTTCCCCATAGATGGACAAACTTTATTTAACCAGAAAAAAAAAATAACCAAAACCCCTCCGGGCACTGGAGGGATCTTGAAAGGAAAGCAAGCGCACGCACGCACCCCCCACACGACTACGCACGCACACACACGCACCACGCACGCACACACGCACGCACGCACGCACGCACGCACACACGCACGCATGCATGCGCGCAGGAGGCCTGGCAGCGCCGAGGACTCGAGGAGCTGTGGGGGGGGGGGGGGGAGGGGGAGGGGGGGGACGCATCCGGGAGCTTCCGAGGGCGGGCGGGCCGGTGTTTTCATGGGAGCTGACTAACAGCGAGGGAGGCGGCGCCCCCTGTGCTCTTCCGTGGGAGATGCGGTACGGCGATGCGCTGGGTAATCCCGGGCGAGGGGTGCGAGGGACGCGGACGAATGCGGGTCGACCCGCGGCACGACTGACGATGTGATGAGTGATGAGTGTTGTGCGACGGCACGATACATCAGAGATCAAAAGAGCGAGAGCTGTTGTGCGACAGCCGCCCGGGGCGCGCCGCTGTGTTTACTGTAGCGTCGTGGCCCTCTCTCTCTCTCTCTCTCTCTCTCTCTCTCCCTCTCTCTCCCGGTTTCCTTCCTGTGTAAAACCAGCAGCCGCTCTCATGGTGTTGCTGACTAACGCGCTGCCACCCGACCCTCTGTTCAGCACGATCCTCTGAATAACAACAAGAGACGCGGGGGAGACACGCGGGTGCGGGGAGCCCAGTCATGATTCACCCGTCACTCAGGCGGAGAGCCGGGGGGGGGGGGGGGGGGTGTGGGCGTGAAGGGGTGAAATGCGCAGGCGCGAGAGCGTGCGTCTGCAATGGTTGAATTTATGAGTGAATGGAACATTGTATGGAAGATTGTATGTGCGCGACGGGTTGAACGTGGTGAAAAGAGTAATGATTGGCTGAGTGTGACTGTGCGTGTGCGATGTGTATGAATGGGTAAATGAGTGTGCTGTGTGCCTAAATGAGTGAGTAGCGAGACGACTGACTCGTGAGTGAGCGTGTCACTCTGTCGCTGCAAATAGGATTAGGAGTGTAGTGGATGGGTGAATGCTTGGGCAAGAACGTTTGAAACGCGAATGCATATTGATTATCAAAGAGGCCATGCCCCCGTGCAACCCCCCCCCCCCCCCCCCCCAAACCCCCCCAGGGATGTGAGTGCTGGTCCACCCTCTCATCTCATCTTCCCCCCACGCCATGCAATCGATCGAATCGCGGTAAGAGTGCGCGTGACGGCGGGCGCCCTGAGCAGCCGTCGCCTCGCCACGTTGATTAGTTCCCCGGCAGCTCGAGCCGTCAAGAGTGTGCCGTCTCGGGCCGCGGTGACGAGGGACGCCGGACGCCATCGGCGAGCCTGCGTGCCCCCCCCCCCCCCCCCCACACACACACACACACACACACACACACACACACACACACACACACACACACACACATGGGAGGGAGTTCTCTGCAAGAGGAGAGTGGGGCGCTGGTTGTGTCGTGTTGGAAAGCGAGGACCCCTACTTGGAGTTCATGCATGTCGCGAAAACACACAGCGGATGTGAAGATATGCACACGCACCACCAAACAGCCCACAGCCACTCACATCTTGAGGCACATCCCTCTGCAGTTCCGCAAACTCTCCTCTCATCTCTCTCTCTCTCTCTCTCTCTCTCTCTCTCTCCCCAGTCTGCCTCACAGCCTCAAGGCCGGCCTGTCCCTCTCTCCGTCGGGCCCGGGGAGGGTGGAGGGAGCGGCGGGTGCTCCTCGCCCACCACCAAGATGGCGTGCTGCGGCAGGTGGCGGCGGCGGCGGCGGCGGGCGGGGGTGCCGGTGGAGGACATGCAGGCGCTGGCCCATCAGCTCGCCTGTCGGCGGCCGACGTGGCCAAAACACTACGAGCACCTCCGCGAGCTGGGCAAGGGGACGTACGGCAAGGTGGACCTGATGGCCCACCGCACGCAAGGTCAGAGGTCGCGCCACCCCGACCCCCGGACCCCCCCGAGTCACAGTGTGCATGCGAGCGCATGTTTGTGTGCGAGTGAATGTTTGTTGGCGCGGCGTGTGTTGCTGTGTTTTTGTGTTGTTTGCGAGCGACGTTGCCCTGGTGTCTGGTGTATGTGTGTCTGCTCAGTGTGTGTGTGTGTGTGCGTGCGCGCGCGTGTGCGCATGTGTGTGTGTGTGTGTCTGTGTGTATGTGTGCGTGCGTGCGTGCGTGTGTGTGCATGTGTGCGTGTGTGCGTGTGTGTGCGTACGTGTGTGTACTGTACCGTCCTCTCGCCTGTGGCACTGGGATGAAGACTTCAATCCAAATAGAATCTTCTCTGCGCCAGACATTTTGAAATGAACGAGAAAAGGGTCAGGTTAATGAGAACCCCAGAGGCTGGTGGTAGGTGCACAGTGTATGAAGCCAAGCTAACGTGTTGCAATACATCCTACCTTATCTGGAACACGACGCGAGAACCCCACAGACAACCCCAATGGCGCCTCTGTGTGTGTGTGTGTGTGTGTGTGTGTGTGTGTGTGTGTGTGTGGTGGGTGGGCGGGGGTCCACTTCCGCAGGCACCAAGATGGCGCTGAAGTTCGTGACGAAGAACAAGACGAAACTCAAGAGCTTCCTGCGCGAGTACAGCCTGACCGCCTCCCTCAGCTGCAGCCCCTTCATCGTCACGGTGACCGACGTGCTCTTCGAGACCGAGGACTGCTACGTGTTCGGCCAGGAGTACGCCCCGGCCGGGGACCTCTTCGACATCATCCCGCCGCAGGTGCTCCTCCTCGCCCCGCCCCCTCGTCCCGCCCCCTGGTCCCCGCCCCTCCTCAGACAGACAGACAGACAGACAGACAGACAGACAGACGTACTTTAATGATCCCTGAGGTAAATTGCATTCGTTACAATACAATACTCCAGTGAAAAAAGAAAGAAGAGACAGACAGTAAAGTGTTAGAATATATAAATATATAATATAAACCTATGTAAAATAGAACCTATGTAAAATATAAACCTATGTAAAGCAAAATACAAAAAATATACATTAAGAAATATACATAAATTGTACATACATCCAGCCATACACTAAGAGGTGATAGCATACACAAGGATGTAGCATGTCGGATTCTATGTTGTAAAAAAAGACCAGTTGTGCATAGAGATGACCAGTTATGCAGTGAAATGAAAAGAAATTACCAGTTGTGCAATATGAATGAATAACCTGTTATGCAGCAGAAACTACAATGAAAGTGACAAATTGTGTAGTTTGATAACCACAGGCAGGAATGATTTCCTATGTCGCTCTGTGGTGCATCTCGGTGAGAGGAGTCTTCTGCTGAAGGTACTCCTCCGCTGAGCCAGGGTGGAAAAGAGAGGGTGAGAGGCATTGTCCATGATAGTCCGTAGCCTGGACAGCATCCTCCTATCTGCCACGGTAGTCGGAGTGTCCAATTCCTCACCCACTACAAGCGCCCGTTAGCCGGCGCCGCGCCGCACGAGTCGTTCCGTTCTTCGGGGGTCACGCGGCCAGCTTGGTGTCTCTTCTTGTGCAAATGCCGATGTTCTCGTCCAGAGGATGACATCATCACCTCCGTCGGCGAGACTGCAGTCAGGGCCGCCGTCTCGCCACCAAATGAGGCAGTGGGTCTTAGTGAGGAGTTGTGGTTGTGGCTCCAAGCGGGTAGGGGTACCCGGGTTTGATCCCCGATGGTGCCCCCCTAATGACTCCAACACCTGCCGCCTTGAATGACCTCTAGTCGTTTTTGGATAAAGAGTCTGCTAAATGATGGAAGTACTGTAGTAGAGCAGTAGCACCTCAAGCAGTCTGGCTGCCGTTTGGCAACCAAGGTCACTGCCAAGGGTTGGAGGATTAGGAGCACGGAGAGGATAAAGGATGAAGCTCCAAGAGCTGGGGAGATGTTAAACAGGCTTCGCCCCCCCAGGGAGCGGAGCCTGTCCTCTGGGGAGAACAAGGCTGCGCCCCCCCCCCCCCCCCCCCCCCCCCCCCCCCCCCCCCCGGGCGTGTGCAGAGTGAATCTGGGCCACGCATTCATCATTAAAAAACACACGCAGGGGGACCCCTGGCTCTGTTCCACATATTAAGCCTTTATGTTCCTTCATCTTTTCTCCTCCATCTGCATCGCTGTCTTCCTCCCCCCCCCCCCCCCCCCCCCCCCTCCCAGGTGGGGCCTCCCCCGAGCGAGATGGTGAAGCGGTGCATGCAGCAGCTGGGCCTGGCGCTGGACTTCATGCACGCCAAGGGCCTGGTGCACCCGCGACGTCAAGCCCGAGAACGGTGCTGCTGTTCGACCGCGAGTGCCGCCGCGTCAAGCTGGCCGACTTCGGCATGACGCGGCGCGCCGGCTGCCGGGTCAAGCGCGTCAGCGGCACCATCCCCTACACGGCGCCGGAGGTGTGCGCCGCCGGGCGCGCTCCGAGGGGCTTCCTGGTCACCAGCCGGCCTGGACGTGTGGGCCTTCGGCGTGCTGGTCTTCTGCATGCTGACGGGCAACTTCCCCTGGGAGGGCCCGCCGCGCCAGCCGACGCCTTCTACGAGGAGTTCCGCCGCTGGCAGAAGGCGGGCTGCCCGGCGGGGACCTACCCGTCGCAGTGGCGCCGCTTCACCGACGACCGCCCTGCGCATGTTCCGCCGGCTGCTGGCCGCCGAGCCCGAGCAGCGCTGCGGCGTGAAGGACGTGTTCTGCTTCATCAAGTACGCGCTGCTCAGCGAGCTGCGGCGCCGCGCCTCCTGCCGCGGCAAGCGGGGCGAGCGCGCGCCGGCTCGCTGGGGGCGTGCGGCGGCTCGGCGGCGGGGCGGGGGGCGGGGCCTGCGCGCCGCCCCGCCGTCTCCTCTTCGCACTCGGCGTCGGCGGCTTCGGTCTTCGTCATCCCCGCTCCGGCCCACAGGCACCCGGAGCCCTCCCCTCCGCCGCCGGTGGGCGGGGGGAGGCGCCGGCGGCCCCCGGGGCGGCCTGCATGCGGCCGCGCGCCGCTGAAGGCGCACCGTGCTGTCGGACCCCGCTGTCTGCCCCCGCGACGAGAGCCCCTCCCCCGGGCCGCGACAAGAGCAAGAGCCAGCTGCTGATGGCCACCGCCATCGAGATCTGCGTGTAGGCAGGCGCCTGGGGGGGGGGGGACTCTCAGGCCACCTCTCCCCCCAACCCCCACCACACACCCCTACCCCTGCCGGGTTATCCCCCGGGTAGAGAAGGCCTACACCACTGCCCCCCCCCCCCCCCCCCCCACCCCACCCCACCACACCACACCACACCGCCACCCAACCCCTCCCCCACCTCCCCGGACTCGTCCTGGAACTCGTGACTCACATGGGATGGCTCCGGTGGGGTGGCTGAACCACCCAGCCGCACAGTGAGCGGTTGGCAGCTCTCCCTGCGGTCTGAAGAGAGGCTCCAGACCCCCGGGAACGAGACCCTCGATGAACCGGACCGCCGAGAACTGGAGCCCCCACAGACTAGAGCCCCATCCCCCATGAACTAGAACCTCCAGGAACTCAGGTCAAAAACCTCCGCACACACACACACAAGCACATACTGTATATACTGTATATGTATATATATATATATATATATATATATATATATACAGTCAACACATACATGCAGTATATAAAGTGTTTTGACTGTCTGAAGGTGTGCAGCAGTAACAGAAGACCTTAGGAGGCGAGCGGAGCGAGCGAGCAGCGCTTAGCCTCGGGAGAGCGAGAAGAACGCACCCACAGAGAAACGACTAAACTCATGTAGCAGTTTATACCGTGTTGGTCGGTGTCTGACTGACATCCTCTCAGGACATTTCAGCAGGTCCCCTTCCTGTGGGGGTCAGAGATTGACCTCCTGCCTGGAAATTACAAAAGGACATTTGTTACAAAAGGACGCTATTTCACGTATCTGTTTGTTTTAGAACTAGTCTCAGTGAACTTAAAGTAGCATTTAGTAGAGAAAAATACTGAATCTTAAGACTTTTCAATCCAAGTTTTCTTCTGTCCAAACTAAAGAGGAAGTGTGTTCATTTTCTACTTCCTGTGTGTGTGTACGCATGTGTGTGTGTGCGTGCCAGTGTGTGTGTGCGCCTGTGTATGCGCCTCTGTGTGCGTGTGTGTGCCCCTGTGTGTGTGTACGTGCATGTGTGCGTGTGTGTGAGCCGTCTGACCTCCCGAAGCACAATATTTTTCGTAATGAACGAGAACAGAGGACCACTTTGTACTTTGCGACAACGTCACGTGACGCCGGGTCCGTTCCGCCGCGTAGCGCCCCGACCCCGGCGCTACCCCGGCCCACCAAACAGTCTCAACGTCGTGTCTCGGTCCGGAAAGGAAGGCGGGTGGGGGGGTAGTGGTGGGCGCCAAAAAAGCCGCACAGTATGTAGCAAAAACGAGTTTATTCAAGTTGACGTGCAGGAGGGGGGGGGGGGGCTCGCTACGAGATCAGAAGCGCAGACGGTGCGGTGCGGTAGCGCCCCCCCTCCCCCCACCCCCCCCCCCACACCCCCCCACCCCGGGCTCACAGCCTCAGTCCACCCTGTCTGGGCTTCGTTACCCCCCCCCCCAAGGGTGCTGCTGCTGCTGCCCGCTATCGCTCGAGTATCCGATACCAAGGAGTCGATCCGAGAGCCCGGAGACCAAATGGACCGGAACCGAACCTCGGGACCTCGGGCCCTGGCACCAGCTCTGCTAGATAGAGAGAGAGATATATAGATTATTACACAAAGATACCAGGCAGAGGGTTGTATATGTCGGTTGGACTGTTGGACTGTTGTTGGACTCTCTAAGTATCAAGTGAGAGTAAGTAAGTATTTTCTGAATACGTGGCAGTATATCTGGGGTTGGTAGAGGGGGAGGGTGGGGGGGGGATGTCCTCACAAGGTGGAAGACTGTGGGTGTATGTGACAGCGTCCCCGCAAGGTGACTGTGTGTGGGTGTGTGTGTGTGTGTGACGTCCCTACTAGGTGGAGGTAGGGGTGGGGGTGTGTGTGTGATGTCCCCACAGGGCGGAGGTGGTGGGGGGTGCGTGAGGTCCCTCGCAAGGTGGAGGTGGTGTGTGTGTTGTCAAGTCCCCACAAGGTGACTGCGGTGTGTGTGTGTGTGTGTGTGTGTGTGTGTGTGTGTGATGTGTGTCCCTACTAGGTGGGGGTGTGTGATGTCCCCACAGGGTGGAGGTGGTGAAGAATGTATGTGAGGTCCTCGTAAGGTGGAGGTGGTGTGTGTATAAGTATCGGGGGGGGGGGGGGAAGCTGGGGTCGTAGAGTGTGTGTGTGTGTGTGATCCGATCGGTGGTCCCACTCGGGTTTCAGGGTCAGTACTTTGTGTCTAGAAGGTGCGGCCTGTTCTGACTGGATGTCCTGACAGCCCTCACTGGCTGCTCACTGTACTGTTTCCTTCTACTGTTACGCCAGACAGGTGTGTGTGTGTGTGTGTGTGTGTGTGTGTGTGTGTATGTGTGCACCCATTTTATACATGTCTGCATCGCAGCATGCATGCACACATGTGAATGTGTGTGTTGTGTGTGTGTCTATGTGTACATGTGCGTGCATTCATGTGTATTGGTGAGTGTGTGCGCCTCTATGTGTGTATGTGTGTGTGTGTGTGAGACTCTGTTTATCTCTCAGCTCCCCAGGCGACTGTACATCTCTTTGTCGCCATAGTGACTGTATCCGTGGCGCTCAGGGTGGGCTCCCTGCCTGCAGCGTAGATGCAACTGACAGACTCCCCCCCCCCCCCCCCCCCCCCCCCAACCCACCCTGCCTCTCACTCTCCCCCTCTGGGTATCAAACCTGAGACCTCCAACAGTGCTGTTTGACGGGTAGAGATTAAACTCACTGCTTCAGACTGCCGTCGACCATTTAACAGGATGTGATGTCACAGTATATCTGCTGATCCATATTGATGATTTGAATGGCCCCTTTCTAGCACTTTGACATTTGAAATGTTATTATTGAATTGTTATTGTTGTTTTTTTTCTTTATTATACCCTATTGACATGCTTTGCATTCCAGAAAAGGATAGGTTCCGTTCTTGACTCTTTGAACCCCTCAAGCTTTGAGATCCCTGACGTTTTGTCCCATGGTTAATATCTGCCCGGCAACACTGAACCCATCTTCTGCGAACATGCATGTGAAAATGTGTTGCCCACTGCTCAATCCTGGTACGAAATCGATGCACACTTCCCCCTCTGTTGATACGCTGATCAGGTTTGGACCTCCACTTTGCACATCAAGAACTGAAGCAGAGCAGATGTCTGGTGAATTAGCATCTTAGCCTTGGCTGAGTCTTTCCTTGAGTCGTATCCCTCGAGTTTTGCGTCTCCTAGCATTTTAGCCTTGGAAATTGCCTCTTCGAGAGTCCTAGCGAAGGCATCTACTAGCAGTTTTAGCCCCCGAGTCAGCCCCTCCTCCACTCCAGCCTGGCCAGGGTCGAACCGTCTTCCTCGATGGTTAGCGACACCCGTCCTCCTGTAAATACTTGTCTTGTCGCCGAGCAAAAAACAAAAAAAAAGCAGAGAAGTTGTTCAACAACAATGTGTTTAATAAATATTATTTGTGTACCTGAGCTCTCGTCTCCTGGTGATTATTTCGGAGCGCGAAAACAGCCCGGCTTACGAATCAAGATGCGTCATGCAGCCGATAGAGTCTGAAGGTCATCTCTGGATCCCGCGTCCCTCCTCAAGCGCTCCTCCGGCCGTGCGTGTCTTTATTAAGCTGCCTTCTCGCTGCCGGTCCAATTAACTCATCGGCAGATAGCCGCTATCGGGCGGAGAGGAGTTCAAGGGCGCCTAAAAAGGTGTTGCAGCGGATTAGCATAACCATCGCCTCTCTCCTCCTCCTCCTCCTCCTCCTCCTCTTCTTCTTCTTCTGTGGTCTCGGAAGAAGCGCGGCCGAGAGACTCTCTCTCTGTTCTCCGAAGACACGAGGCCGTGCAACGTGTGAAGCTTTGGAGGTGCTTTTTATTTCCCTTGTATGCGGGCGGCATATAAGAGTTGACGTTATGATGGATGGTGGTTCGACCTCGTCACGGTGACCTCCACCCCGTCCACGGGCGGTGGACGCACCGCGCCGTGGGGTGCTGCTGCTGCACGTGTCCCTCTGCCGACCTTACAGCCCTACGACCCTACTGCCCACCCTTCTGCTCCCCAGGAGCGGGAGCAGAAGAGGAGGACTGTCTGTCTGGACGCAGCTGTCCAGTGTTACACAAAACCTCCTTAGTCTCTCTCTCTCTCTCTCTCTCTCTCTCTCTCTCTCTACCTATTACAGTAATGTGAGTGGACAGGACAGTCACACACCTGACTCCTGTCATCTCTGTTGTGCAACGCAGCAGATTTATTAAACAGGAAGTGTGCAAAGAGGCATGACGCAGCTACACTTACTGATGTAATCTCAAAGATTTCAGTTTTGGTTTTCTTCGCCGACACCTTTGGCAATAAGCAGGAATTGTTCCTGTGGATCCCAACGGTGTCACCACTGACACCCAATTTGTAACATTCATTATAGTACAAGTGCAAGGGATTTCGTCAGTTGGCAATGGCTCAATCACCGCTGTGTTACCTCAATCGGTGATAGATGACCATCGTGATGTTGTTGACTTTACTAAATTTGCAGGTTTAATCTTGTGAAGCATAATGTTTGCCTTTCGCAATGAATATCAGAACATAAACAGTCAAACTGGTGACGTGCCTTTGCTCACAGATTTCTGTTAATCTACAGGCAACATCTCTGGAGTAGCAGAGTGATTAACATACATTCAGAACATTGCGTTTGTTTAGATACAGAGCAACACAGCCGAGTATGCAGTGTAGGGGTTGCCACGCGGGCGAGGCGAAAGCCAATTGGGAGCCGGCAAAATTGTTGCCTTCACGACAGTTAAAGACCAAAACAGTTTATCTTCACCTATTGCTAGGTGTGTGGTTTCTCATGTTCACTCAATTTGATACAAGGGAGGAGACGTGCCCCTGCAGAACAGAGAGGTAGGTATGGGCTGGCCAGCAGCCGTTATAAAAATCACTCATAGGATGTGATTTTATTAATACCATATTTTGAATCACTATTGATCAGCATTGATAATATTTAGGATATCCACTCCAGGTAAATTTAAGGTATAATAATAATAATAATAATAATAATAATAATAATAATAATAATAATAATAATAATAATAATAATAATAATAATCATCATCATCATCATCATCATAATGCATTTTATTTAAAGTCACATTTCAAAGAACTTAAGGACACCTTACAAGACAAGCAACAGTGGCATACTCAGTCAGTGTGTGACAGAGTATGCCACTCGGAATAAGTGCGTTTTTAGGCGTGATTTAAAGATGGAGACAGAGTCAGAAGTGCGTATGTCTGGTGGGAGAGAGTTCCATAGGCGGGATGTAATCAGGGTGTTAGGATAGCAGTGCAGGTTGGTGTAAGTGAGGGACGAAGACGATTGATGCTGCGTATATGGAAGTAAGCAGGCTGAGTAACATTATTGATGTGGGTCTCGAAGGATAAAGTGCTGTCCAAGATGACACCCAAGCTCTTTACCTGAAGGGGAAGGGTCAACAGTGGCAGTGCTGAGTGTTGCTCAGGTGGATTTGGTGCCGATGGGGAGGATCTCACTTTTGTTGCTGTTGAGTTTGAGGAAGTTGATTGAGAACCATGATTTCATTTCCAATAGGCTGACAGACAGTGCTTTGGGTGGTAGAGTGGCGGTAGGCTTAGTGGAAAGGTAGAGCTGGGTATCATCAGTGTAACAGTGGAATTTAATGTGAAATTTCCTAAGAATTTAGCCAAGAGGCAGAAGATAAATAATGAACAGCAGGGGGCCGAGGACAGTGCCCTGGGGAACACCACTTGAGACTGCAGAGGAGCTGGATCTCAAGTTCTTGATGGTTATAGTTATTCTTGGTGATTTTCACAAGGGCTGTCTCAGTGCTGTGGAGGGGACGAAAGCCAAACTGAAAATTTTCGAAGAGATTGTTGTCAGACAGATAGAGATAGATAGAGTTGTCAGAGAGAAATGGCAGGTTTGAGATTGGACAAAAGTTGTTTAAATCACTGTGTTGGAGTCATTGCAGCAGTTCTGAGTGATGATGAAACAAAACCAGAAGTCAGTGAGGAATGGACAATCTCAGTTATCAAAGAGGGCAGGTAGGCAGACTTTAACCAGATGGGTAGGTAAGGGATCTAACTGGCATGTGGAGGATTTTGATTTGGAGATGAGACCAATTATTTCCAAGACAGCTGGAAGTTTGAATCTGGTGAGTGGAGAGGTGAAGGAGAATGAAGGCAAGGAGTGCAGAGAGGATGCAGGGTTATTTGACGCAGTCAGGGTCTGATGTATATTTTCAATTTTGGCATTGAAGAAGGTAATGAAGCTATCACACTGTGTAACTGTAAATTACTTAGTTTTCAGAGGTGCAAGAATATTTAGCAGGCCGTCATTGTAGTGAAATACCAGCTCATCTCTGGTGGATAAATTGCCTCTGCTAGGAAAGTCATCAATTCCATTAGAGAGGGCCAGCAAGTCAATATTCTTAATGTTTCGGAATGTGATTGAACGAAGCATATTAGTCTTGGATAACATGAGATTGACATTGAAGGATATTAACCTTTGGTCTGAGATCAGCAGATCAGAGGCGCAACAGTTATGAGGGGTTATTCCAGAGCAGCAGATCAGGTCAAGAATGTGTCCTTTGGAGTGTGTCAGAAGTAAATAAGTAGTTGTAGTCGATTCCAAAATAGATTGAAGTTATCTATAGAACCAATTGTATGGCTCTTGCAGGCAGACTGAGGGCAGGTGTTAAGACTGAGGATTCTGGAGAATCACCCACCTCCATGGGCATGAGTTGGTAGAGGACCGCTAAGCCACACATGCCTTAACACAGCTGTTTAAGAAGCTAAAAAGGCCGTTAAAGTCCTTTTTAGTCAGCTCCGACCGGCAATGAGCCGTATCATTGATTCCTACGTGAACTAGGACCCGGTTAATGACTGTAGAGAGCGAAGCAGGTCAGGCAATTTCTGGAGAATAACTGGCACCGTGGCTCTGGGAAAGTAATGTGTGGCTGCGTTGAAGAAGCGAGTGTTTATGCTAATTGAGTCTTCCACAATGAGTACTGTAGGACTGAAGAGGGGACACAGAAACGATCGCTGTGGTTTTTCAGCGCTCCGTGTCAGAGCAGGTGAGTGCTGTGGCAGGGCAGCAGCTACATAGAGCTGACGCTAGCCGGCTTTGTGTGGGAAAGGGCACCTGTGTAATGTAGGACAGCGTCCCTCAGAATCTGCCGCCGCGAAGAGGATGACTTCAACCGGGATGAGGGCCGTTGATTCGGGCCCAGATGTGGAAGATCCTTGGAGGGTGCTGCAGAATCAGCAGGCGACCTTGGATAACAACCTCAGACCAGAGTGGATGCTTAGGTGTTGAGCAGGAGGACAATCTTGGAACAGTAGCGGAATCCCACAGGACCGTGTCACGGGAGATTAGGCTAAGCGAGGCAATCTCTTTGGATTGAACAGATGCTACCTCCATGAAGCTGGACAGCAGTGACTGTTTCTTCTGGAGGTCAGCGGAGAGCCGTCTGACATCATCCTTAGGGTCAGAGATCTTTCTGCTTGCTTGTAGTAGCAGTTCACAGTCCGTACTAGGCATGATTGGGAACGATGTTTTTGTTAGCTTTAGCTTTGCCGCGAGGCGAACAGGCCAGCGTTGTTTAGATTATCTTAGACACAAGGCCAAGGGGCTAGCGGTGTTATGCTTAGTGGTGGGGCAGTGTAAGTGGCCCTTAGATAAGTCCAAGAGGTCCGATGGTCAAACTGCCAAACTGTGGTTCAGTTAGTGTTGAAGTATATATATACCGGTAGTTGTCAGTGGAGTACAACGATGTGCGTCTGTCCTCAAACGTTTGTTTGGGCATATCCCGACAACAGATGAGCATCCGATAAAAGGAAATCTTTATCCCGGAGCATATGGTATTAGGAACACCAGTGTCCAAAGGATATTAAGTAGAAGGTTGGTTTTAGGCAAAATTTCACAGAGCGGTCTAACCGTGTGCGTCTACTCTTCCTCATCCAGGTACTCCTCTCCTCGGATGCCTGGGTGTGACTGGGCTGGCCGAACGGTAAGTATTGCAACTTTAAGACGCTTTTATGAGGCCGTGCCCTGCTTCCCATGCACTCTCTGCTCAAGAGGGGGAGTTGTGGGGGTGAACCTATTTTGAGCCGCGATTGGTCGAGTCTTGCTACGATGCTCCATGGGACATCGTAGCAATGTCTTTCCCACACAAGTTATTTATATGCTGCTGTATATACTTTTTTCTCCTTTCTTCCATGAACCAAGATCCTCTCACAACGGTTCACCCGTGTTTGTAGTCATCACAGAGCGGGGCGAGGTGTCACCTGCATTTGAAGAAAAAACAGCTCCAAAGCCGTAAAACAGGCGCAGCGCTGCGACTCCAATTGAGGCTACAATGGTTTTTCCGATGGCTTGCATTGATTGCTCCGTTTTTCTTGGGCGCCGCCATTGTCTTTTTTTTTATGATTTCATTCTGCGGCTCTCCTTGCTGCACCGTGTACCGAGCCTCCTTCTCCCCCCGGCGCCGATTGGGCCTATCGTTGAGCCGTTTTTAGGGAGGGGGGGCTTTCAATTGGTTCAGGTGCCGGACCGGATCTGCAACGAGAGGAAACGCAATGAGAACTTGGCGGAGGATGGGGACGGTCTCACAGGCTAAATATAGTGCACAAGAGAACAAGGGTGGGCACGGTCAAGTGGCCGCGTGTACGGGTGGGCATGCAAATACTTGTGGCTTTTAGTATTTCTGCGACTTTAACTGGCTGGAGGGCAGGAGTGCATTGGCCGCTG
>JAXIVH010000382.1:102500-115938 GCA_036785325.1 Urophycis tenuis
ATACAGCGCCATGGTGGCGTGTGCACGGCTCTCCTCGAGGGATCCCTGCAGGGGGCTGAGCAGCCCCCTAACACACCGCTCCATGGTCCAGCCCATGATAATCATTGTGTCTTTTTATGGCCCACTAAGGAGTCGGGATAACGAGCCCAGACAAACGGGTCCGGCCGTGAGACATCACTCTGCACCTTCCCGCTAAACGGGCTAGAGAAGGTTATTGGCCATAATGATACGGTGATTATCTGTTTACTTTCAAATGGGTGATCTGGTTTTAAAATAGCCCCCCCCCCATACACACACACACACACACACTGTAGTGAAGTGAAGTGAAGGGACAAGGCAGTCCCCCCACCCGGTCTCGAACTCGGGTCTCCGGGGCACCAAACCAGCAACTTGACCGAAACACCAAAGAGCCAGGCCCTTTGGCATGGCAGCCAGAGCGCATGGTCAACTGTGGTGACGGGCACTCCGTCACACACACACACACACACACACACACACACACACACACACACACACACGCTGGTGTGCATTTAGTGAGTAACCATTTAGTGAGCACAACAATTACAGAATGCTTTCCCAGCAGTGGCACCAAAGTGAACATACAAACAGAAGGTATCACACTAATGATATCAAGATAATTATGAACTTTAGAGTAATCTAATAACATCCACCATGACGTGAATATCATTGTCCCCCGTCTCCTTTCGGCTAATAACATCCAGAATAACATTTATGTGCAGCATCTGCGGCCATGTAAAACTACAACAATAAGGTGCACGTGCGCGGCGTGTCTCGGCGGCCATATTGCGGGCGGTCAGAGTGTCATGAATGGAGCCCAAAAGCAACAGCTTTCAGGCTGTGAGGCCTACGACGGGAGACGGTGGGGGGGGGGGGTGAGGCCGGCCTGTTGTTCTCCAGCAGGGCGGTTGCTGGTTGATCTGGGTTCTACGTTATGTTTTAGTGGGTCCTTGGTTTTTGTTTTTCTCCGGCGGCGACCTCTCCCCCCGGGTCCGGGCTCATTGCTGGTTGTTCTGCCGGTTAATGAGGGGAATGCATCTTTGATGTCTGACGTGTCTCCCCCCCCACCACACACACACACACACACACACACAACACACAGACTATCTGTTGTTGTTTGTTGTTTTTAAGAGCGCTGTTAGCCGTGCGCTGACTTAGCAAGCTCGCTGCTCGCTCGCTGATTGACTTTCAACCCTGTTCGCCCATTTCCCCTCAAAGCGGCCGCTACCATAAGCTAAACACTACCGTCTAACTCCTTAACATATTCCAAATACACTGAGCTACGGAGTGGCCAAACAGTCCATCGCAACCAACCAAAATGAATCCTGGACCATCCAATGGCCTTCCTTTCGTCACTAAACAAATAAATCAGGCCCTAATACAACTCATAAAACAGCTGTATTAGCGTTCATTAGCGCTAGCTACACCAACAGGTGTGCACTCAGGTCTGACACGCTGTCACAACATGACAGGTGTCATCCGAGGAAACGCGGTGACGGATGCCCTCTCTCGGGGCTTCGCTGAGAGCCGAGATTAGCCGAGACATCTGAGGGGAACGTTCTGCTTCCTGTGAAATCATCGCCCGCCTGCGTTGTCGCCGGCATGCGAAAAACAGTCGGACTGCTGTTGCTATTTCATACCTCTGAGATACTTTTAACATGTGGGCCGGGTGTATTTATAGATCCACCACACGTCATGGGCGACGCGGTAATCACAACAAACCGAGAGGATCAAACTTTGAGAAGTTCATGGGGGGTCGAATATCAGAACTTTGGGGGATCAGCTATCAGAACATGGGGACAAATAGCAGAGCTCGGTGGTCAAACATCAGAAACCTGTTCGGGTTACACAGGTTCTGGTGGGTGGAGTGCGCGGGCCAGTCAAGAACGGTGTCTTCTATATTTATCATATGCGCGCAGAGAAGGAGACAAAGTTATCTCTCGCCTCTTGTTCATCACTCTGCCTGGATGTTTGACGTCACCTCCCCAGCTGCTTAGTCATTCCCTGTAATCTGCGTTCAGGAACACATCACATGTTGGGGGACGTCAGGGCGCAGCCAGTGAGGGAGCGCCATTGTTTCCGGGCAGAGCTTTAATATTGCACGCCATAAACTCTGGACGACGAGGAGAGTTGCATTCCTCCGCCCCCCCCCCCCCCCCCAACCTTAATGTTTTAAAAACCCTGTCCCCTCGGACCCCCGAGGCAAAGTTGCAAAGTGTGGAACATGCAGAGGCGCCCTGGGGCCACTAAGTGGGACAAACGCGGAGGAACAGAGTACAGGTCGTTCCGATTCGGTGTTTACTTTCTTCTCTCTCGCTCACTTTCTTCATGCAGAATAAATGAGCTCACCTTTACCTTAAGCGGGCGCTCACAGAAAGTGGTCCTGCTCCCCTTTTACAACACCTGGCGCATCCTAACTGGGCCGCTTGATGAAATGCAATGGAACAAAAGGGGGCCAATGAGATGAGACGAGACAAAACGGGATGATGACTGGCGACGTGAAATTCATTGGTCACAGCAGACAGAAGTACCGGCAGAAAAGGAAGGAAAACGAAAATATACTTAATGCCCGAGAATATGCTACAATCAAAAGAACTGTACTAGAATGCATGAAATCAACTGAAAACAAAATCTAAGTATCTGGTGTAAAACATCTGAAACAGGGGAAAAAAACTCTTAATATAAAGGTGTGTTCACTCAGTGTCGCACCCACCAATACAGGAGATGTGCGGTAATCCAACAAGCTTGTTGTTTCACGCCGTGTCCGTGTATGTGTGCGTGTTTTAAACCCCGGCGTGCCCCAGAGCCACACCCCCTTCTGCCCCCGTGTGACCGCGACGGCGGCCTTCAGCCGCTTACCGAGAAAGACGGGGGAAAAAAAGGCCGTTGCTGCGTTGCCGCCATTGAGGCCGATGAGGAAGGACCCAGTGTCCTTGCGTCCGCACCTCGGGCGGGGGAGGGGGGGGGGGAGGGGGTGGGGGGGGGAGGGGGTCGGGTGAGTAGGAGCAGCCGTGATTCAGTTTCCAGGAGGTCACCGCCGCCACAGCTGTGTGTGAGCGCCCCGAGTCCCATGGGGGGGCCGCCCGGCACCGTGGCGTGTCACGTGAGCGCCGAGGGAACGCCGTTACACAACACACACACACGCACACACACACACGCACACACACACACACACACACACACATACACCCGTGCACACGCACACACGTGCACACACACACGCACACACACATGTGCACACACACACACACACACACACACACACACACACGCACACACACACACACACGCACACACACACACACACACACACACACACACACACACCCGTGCACACACACACACACACACACACACACGTGCACACACACACGCATACACACACATGTGCACACACACACACACACACGTGCACACACACACACACACACACACACACACACACACACACACACACACACACACACACGTGCACACGCACACACACACACACATGCACACACACACGTGCACACACACGCCCGGCCCACACACGTGGCTGATTAGATCACCGCTGATTACATCACGGATTAACTGAAAGAACTTCAAAACCGTTTGATTATGGAGGGTCGCGTGGCCCCAGCTGCTGGCGCTGCTCTTCATGACGCCCTCTTCCAGAGTTCCTCTGGACCAGGAGGAGGGGGGGGGGGGGGGGGGGAAGGCGGCGGCTGCTCGTCTTCCACACGCAGCCAGCCAGGTTGTAGTCTGTTGACATCCACAACATCCACGACAACCACACCGGTGGTGCCTTCAGAGAACTACACCTCGATCATCTCTCAGAGAATAGGTCGCCTTGAGGATCACACAGAAAGCCTCTCGCAGCCCGGGAGACGCCAGCCGCGTGGCAGCGCTGGCTCATTGAGGCCCAGATAAAAGCCGGTGGGTTTTTTTCGTTTTTTTTTTACCCTTTGCGAAAAAGCGCCCCGAGGAACATCTCCGCCTCGCCGCCAGCCGCTGTCGGCGGGGGCTTTTTTGTTTTTCTTTCCCTTTTTTTTCACTCAGGTTGAATTTTCTTTCTTGAACTCGGGGAGGCTTTTAGGGAGCTCCGCCGAATTCATCACGAGGCACTCGGCGACGCGGAAGGCAGCGAGGAAAAGCGCTCACTTCCCTCCGGTAACAATGACTAAATGGCCGCCTCCGGCCGGTAAGAAGTGTTGGGTGTGATTGGGGGCCTGGGCTTGAATTCGATTTTTCGGCACAGACAGTTCACAGTGTATTGTGAGAGACGTAGACTGAGGGCTCTGTCCATCCATCCATGGATTGAGTGATCATCCATCGAGCCTTTGTCAATTATAAAAATTGGTTGTTAGTGGACCAGCATTACCAGACTAGTGCTTGTGGACCAGCATTACCAGACTAGTGTTAGTGGACCAGCATTACCAGACTACTGCTTGTGGACCAGCGTTACCAGACTAGTGCTAGTGGACCAGCTTTACCAGACTAGTGCTTGTGGACCAGCTTTACCAGACTAGTGCTAGTGGACCAGCTTTACCAGACTAGTGTTAGTGGACCAGCATTACCAGACTACTGCTTGTGGACCAGCATTACCAGACTACTGCTTGTGGACCAGCATTACCAGACTACTGCTTGTGGACCAGCATTACCAGACTACTGCTTGTGGACCAGCATTGCCAGACTACCGCGAGTGGACCAGCGTTACCAGACTAGTGCTAGCGGACTAGCGTTGCCAGACTAGCGGACTAGCGTGGGCAGACTAATGCTAGTGGACCAGCCTTACCAGACTACCACGAGTGGACCAGCATTTACCAGACAAGAGCTAGCGGAGTTGCGTGGGCACACTAATGCTAGTGGACCAGCGTTACCAGACCGATGGACACATGTCAGTGTGGACTTGTGTCAGAAGGAGGGCGACCGGCATTAGCGGACCACCGGTAGCAGATTGGCTGGTGTCCCTTCCTCTAAGTATAGAGGAGTCTCTGTAGTGTCCGCTGAGGGCCATTAGCATTCAGCGGCTCTCTTTAACGACCACCACCACCGCGGCCGCTGCTACGCTGGGAATGCTAGCTCGGTCCCCCAGTGCCACTACCTGCTCCCCATTCAATCACATGACGTTAGCATGCAATGGTGCGCGCACACGGCCGCATACACACACACACACACACGCACGTGCACACACACACGCACACACACACAAACAGCACAGTGCTTCGATTCATCCCAGCTCACAAGGGGAGTGTTCTCCTGAATGGGAGACATCACTTCAATTTGAAGCGCTATCTCAGCGGAGGAGTGAATTGCCGGTGAGCAGTATGCACAGTGTGTGTGTGTGTGTGTACGCCTAGCCGCCGCACGCTCACCCATTCATCAGGCGCTCGGGCTGTCGAAGCTCACTTACTTGCTTTTCTCGCTCTCCATCCATCTCACTCTCACCTCTTTCTGCTGTCTTACCCCCCCTCCCCCGTCTCCCCCTTCTCTCCCCCCTCCCCCTTCTCTCCCCCCCCTTCCTCTCTCTCTGCACCCTTTACACTTATCAATCCCATCTCAACCCCCCCCCCCCCCCCTCTCTCCTCACTCCTCTCTTTCTCTCCCACAGTCTCTGTCTCCCCTCAGCCGCCTCTCCCTCTTTTCTCAACTCTCTCCCTGCTTCCCGCCCTCTAGTCCCCCTGTCTCTCTATTTCTTCAGGTGTGTGTTTGATGAAGAGGGGTGCAGGTGTGTACAGTGGATGTCATGTCAGGGTGTCGGCACGGAGTGACAACGGAGGCTTTGAAAGATGCGCATTGTCGGTCAGCAAGAGAGTCATACGTAACATGTATGATTCATAAATTATATATTTATGTAAATGATCCTCATGAATGTCACAGTTGGTGTTCATTAGCGATGCGTCTCTCTGAAGAAGCCAATAGTAGGAAACATAACACATGGCTCTTTATAAACAGAGGAGAATTTTGAATACCAGATTAGAGGAGAACCAGGTCAGGAGAACCACGACCAGAGGAGAACCAGAGCAGAAGAGCCAGACCAGAGGAGAACCAGACCAGAGGAGAACCACACCAGAGGAGAACCAGACCAGGAGAGCCAGACCAGAGGAGAACGAGAGCAAAAGAGCCAGACTAGAGGAGAGCCAGACCAGAAAGAACCAGACCAGATCAGAACCAGACCAGAGGAGAACCAGACCAGATGAGAACCATACCAGAAGAGCCAGACCAGAGGAAAACCAGAACAGAGGAGAACCAGACCAGATCCGACCCAGACCAGATCAGAACCAGAGGAGAACCAGACTAGGAGAACTAGATTAGATGAGAACCAGGCCAGAGGGGAGACTGGGGGAGAACCAGAGAACCGCAGGTCTGCTTGCCATCTCCTCTCTGAGTTTCTATAATACCTCATTCATTTATTTCCTCTTTCATCATCAAAGGGCACGGCATGCTCTGTGAAGTCTGGGGGCCACACACACACACACACACACACACACACACACACACACACACACACACACACACACACACACACACACACACACACACACACTCACTCCTCCTGCTCTGAAGAAGAAGAAATGCTCAAATGTAGAGGGATGGGGGAACCACGCACACGCCCACCATATTGACCACCTGCGGCACCTGACGGTGGTCCCGAGTTGGGGGTCGCTCAGGGTCACAGAGGTCGTGTGTTTCCAGCACGCGTACAGAAAGACCACCGTGTGTGTGTTTCTGCTGCACCCAGAGCTCGGTCGCCTGTCCGCCGCCAGATACTACATCAACGAGACCACAGCTCCTTTACTCTCCCCTGGTGGCCCTTTGATGGACAATGAGACCTTCACTTGGACTGCGCGCACAGACGCCACGTCGCTCGCGTTCTGCAGACGGCATTCGTCTTTGTGCCGACAAAGTGTTTACTGGCCTCAGTGGTGCTGTCGGCGGCATTCCAAAGGGAAAATCTAAATCATACGGGCTGGCGGGGCTTTTCAAAGTAAAAGCCCCGCTCTTGCGTCACCGGCTTCAGGCGGCAAATGCACGTCATTGGAGACGGGAAGAAAGCCCAAGAAGATCAGTGATTGTGTTCTGGTTCATCGGGATGAAGACGCTTTGTACCACGAGCTACGGTGCTCACACGGACTGACTTTAGCGTTTGTTCATCCCTGCACAGCTCTCTCTCTCTCTCCTCTTTAGTAAAACCTGTGGGGGGGAGGATGGGGGGGAGGGCATGGCGTCTCCCCCTTGTAACTCCATCAACTACGTAGACCAACTACGTGGTTCGATGCCGTGGAGCCACGGGGTCATCTGGCTCTCGGTGTGACGCTTCCTCTCTCTCTGCCGGCCCACATTCCAGTCCGTCGCCACCGTCCTGTCCGCCAGGTCCCCCCCCCCCCCCCCCCCAAAAAAGCCCAAAATAAATTCATCATAGAAAAAATAAAAAAAACCCGGCGTAGAGGAGACAAGGCCATCTGTCCGCGGGAGAGTGAGTCATCCCTTCTGATTGCCGTCTATAAATAAAAGTAGGGTCGTATGTCGCGAGCGGACGGACGGACGCTTGGCCGCGGACGCGGGCGTCGCCGCCAAGCCTGACGCAGGCGTGCCTCGCTGCGTCACGCTGCGTCACGCCGCACCACCACGCCGCTGGTCGGTGATCAACACCTCACATGGTGGCCCCCGGAAAACACGCCCGCTCCGAAGGAAACCACCAGGACGCGCGCGCCTCGCCGTGCCGCTCACTCTCGCTCTTCGCACCGCACTTCTTCTCCGTCTGAAATGAGCGCGCGTGTCGAGACGCCGAAACGCCGTCGACGACGTTTCGCTTCGACTGTCTTGTCAATGATTGACTTTTTTTTTTTGGCGACTCGTGAGGTGTAACGTGATGTGTTGATTTTTTTCATTCTTGTTTTGATTGCTTTTTTTTTTTTTGTACCCTTTTAAAGTGTTGTATCTGTACTTCTGCTGTGACACCCCGCATTTCCGCTCCGGGATAACATTATCACATTATATTATTATACTATTATTATGTTATTATTTGATCGTCTACTATGCATTCGATTATGTGGCAACGTGTTATCTTCTACATATGGTCGGTTAAGCGGCTTGTCAGTGACCTTCACTCGTCTCCTCATCAAACACTTTCCCCCCCCGCCCCCCGCGTTTCAGCTGTTGCAATAAAGCAATTTCCCCAACACAGAGACGAACACAGGGGAACGTAATTTCATCTGATCCCGACAAATCCCAGATCACAGATCCCGCACCTGCATTTCTCCATCTGGCTTCAGGGCAGATCCAATCTGTGCCACCGCACAATCGAGTGCCAGGGAGCAGGGCTTGTATCCCTGTGTCCGCGCGCCTTATTGCCGGTCAAGCTCTCTCTATCTGAACTCGACCCACTTTTCCCAGCCTATCGATGCAGATCGCCTCTCAGATGGACATGATGGAGGCAGAGACCCATGGCGACGCAGCACCACCCATAGCAGCTCACCGAGTGCCCCGGCTGAACTGGACCTTCCACGAGGAATGTGAAGTGCATGGGTAAGGCTGAGACAAGCCCGTACGCGTGTCTGCGGGAATACAAACCGAGCAGCTGGCTGCCATGCGGTCTACAGGATCTCACCCCCCGTCCTGGAGAAACAACTCGGAGTCCCCCGCGTCTTCCGGGAACACCTCACAAGCTGCACGTGTGCACGTCCACTGTTCTTTGTGGATGGTCACCGTTAAAGATGCAGTGTTTGGGATTTAGTGACATCTAGCGGTGAGGTTGCAGACTGCAGACGTATACTCTTTTGTAGCTAAACTCTAACATTGATTCTGTACTTTGAGTGTTCTCATCCTCACGTTGACATTAGGGCCTCATTTACTAACATTTGCGACCGCAGCGTAATCTGCGCCAGCGCCGAGCCGTTATTTGCGCAGCATTCGTCACCGCACTTTACGTTGTATTTATCAAACCCGTACTTCATCAGGCAATCAGCGCCATACTCCGCCCTAGTATAATTAGCGCACCGTTAAAAGAAGGAAGAATGGGTCTGCATGTTTGCGTAACCATGGACGATCCAAGAAAAAGAAAACAAAAGTTCCGCGCGGTGCCTTTGTCGGTGTCTTCTTCTTGCTCTTACAACAGCTGCCATGTCCTTGTTTACAGGCTCAAGCAAAACCCGCTTCCTGGTTTACACCTGCTTTTATGAGGCGGAGATTTGCGCTCCAATTCAAGTCGCGCACTTCTCAGGCAATCTTAGTAAATACCACGCAAGACATAATAAGGCGCACTTAACGCGTTACCTCCCAGCTCTTTGCGATTCACTCCCACTTCCCCTGATACACTCCCATTTATGCATATATATGAGGCGGGATGCGCAACTTGCCTATCGCCTCTTCAGAGGCAGGCTATTTGCGCATTTACCCTGTTGCGCCACGTTAGTAAATACGGTTCCATGTTTTTGCGCCTACTTTACCCGCAAATTACGCTAGAAATGGACGCAATTCTGTTAGTAAATGAGGCCCTTAGCCTCTACTTAAATCACATGGTACAAAATTTAAATGTCATTTAGTTATGTTCAGTTATGTAAATATGTAACTTAATGGAAGCAAGAGTGTGGCTAAAAACTGTAAACTGCTATGCACAGTCACATGATGCAGGTTTACCTGCAGATCAACTTAAACATGCTGTGGCCCATTCACAAATTACATTTTGGTAAAGTGCGAGTCCACTAGAACCACAGTGTCTCTAAGTAAACCGACATCAACAAAGGGAACTTTCATGTGCACACACACACAAACACAGACACACAAGTTCTGCATGTAGAGAGGGCAGACACTGCACATACAGTGTCTTGGTGAATAATACAACCATAACCTTCTGGAGAGGAGAATAGAGGAAGATGAGGAGGAGGAGGAGGAGGCGGAGGAGATGTCAAGGTGATGAGCGTTGTGTTGGTGAAACAGAGCCGAGCTCCGAGTAATTCAAGCCGATCCAGAGATGGGCGTTTTGATTCCTGTTTTTTGGCTACTGTCTGTGCCTGAGTCTGCATGGTTTCTATCTCCAAGGAAACAGACTTGCATGAGTGTGTGTGAGAGTGTGTGTGTGTGTGTGTGTGTGTGTGTGTGTGTGTGTGTTGTGTGTGTGTGTGTGTGTGTGTGTGTGTGTGTGGTGTGTGCGTGCGTGTGTGCGTGCGTGCGTGCGTGTGTGCGTGCGTGTGTGTGGACGGACGATACGAAAACGCCACGCCGCGATTATCCTGTAATAAATAATCCCCGTTTCCCATTCGATCCTGATTAAGTAGGTAAAGTGGGACTCCCACATCTAAAGTGGGACTGACGAATGGACAGATGGGATAACCTCGTCTCCCCATTCTCTGGAGGTGATTCAGGTCGGCAGGTCGTTCCATCACTTCCTCTTTCAAGGCCCATTTTAATCATTGAATGTCCACTGAGTGAGATCAATATAACGCTGCTGTGCCGACGGGATGATGACTGACTGCAGAACGATGAAGTCACCCCCCCCCCCCCCCCACACACACACTTTGTGCACTCAAGACCCTCATGGTGGACATAACGGTCTCGCCCGTCATTACTTTGGTTGGGCTCATTAAGCAGCGAGGCTGACGACGGGATGTGAAAGCACGCCGGATGTAAAAGCCGAGCAGGTGGGTGACCGGTGGCGGCGAGCGGCTTTGGGGATTCCTTCCCCTACGGCCCCCCGGGGGACGTCCAGTCCAGCGGTCTTGGCAAATGGCGCGTTCCCACGGCGACAGCCAATCTCCGGAAAAACCCCAGCGTCCAATCAATGTCTGAATTGCCAGGGTAATAATCTCGGTCTGACATCTTCCACAGACGGATCAGAACCCCCCTCCCCCCCCGGCCTAACGGCTAATCAGGAGGAAACTCTATACTGCTCTCCGTCAGGAAGCACATCTTGTTAAAACGGCCGCGAGGGTTCGAGATCAGGGATCGGAAAATACGCATCACGTGAGCGGTTTGCTTTCGAGGTCGATTACGTGGATTAGTAATGCGATGACATTCCATAGCTGGAATATCACGGGGGTGAATCTGTTCATTCGGACTCTCATTCTGGTCGTTTAGGGGAAGCTCTCATCGGACATATGGATACGTGCCCATGAGGGAGCAGGGAGGGGATATGAAACAGAAACATGATCTCCTGGTCTAAGTGGTTCTCCAGCCATTTTCCCCTCCCTACCCCGCCCTGCATTTCTATTTGTTTGCGGATCTGATCGTCAACATCACGGACTCAACCAAGCAGCCTGATAATACAAATACATCGCTGCTTTTGGGCGATTGGGGGGGTGGGGATGAGGAGGAGGAGATGGGAAGGAGTTGGGGGTGTGGGGGAGGAAGAGGAGGCAGAGAGGCTGAGAAGGAGTAATAAAGCTATGATTGATGGTGGCAGCAACACAGCATCAGCTGAGAGAGAGAGAGAGAGAGAGAGAGAGACAGAGAGCGAGAGAGAGAGAGAGGAGAGAGAGAGAGAGAGAGAGACAGCTGAGACAGAGAGACAGCATGTCATCTCGTAACGCTGTAGAATGTAAATGGATCACACACAAGCACACACACACACGCATGCACGGACACACGCACATGCACGCACACGCATACACACAGACACACGGTGCAGACAATGAGACCGGGGAGACACTTCTGGAACAGGAGGAACAGAACGTGCTAATTGTGCACACTCCCCGTGCACGGGAAAGCGTGCACGGGGTGCAACAAGACAGCAGGGCTGGTGTTCGCAACACACACGTGCACGCTGGAACCCACGGCGTTGTGCACACCACAACCGACGACGGAGCAACACTTTGGCTTGTGTCAAAAGGCCTCTATCGCCCCCTGTTGTTACAGACGAGACGCCGAAAGGGCGGAGATGCTAAAAAAAACACCCCAAAGAGCAGATGCCAAAAGAAAAAGCCAGATTGAAGGCCCTGAAACACTGCTGTTGTGATTCATGAGTCTGTTTAGCATCCTTTATAGCATCCATCTAGCATCCATTATAAAAACCTATAAACACACCATAAGACTTCCACTCTCCTAAACCGACCGTAAAAAGACAGGGCATCGCACGTTTTAACGACCCCGGTTCTCCCTGCCGGCGGACAAGCACAAGCATCGCCCATTTTAATGACCAATTTTCTGCCGTCACGGACAAGCGCCCATCACGCGCTCGACGCCCCAATTTTCCCCATGTCACGGACAAGCGCCCCGGTTATGACCGCTGTCGTCGAACCGCACAGACGACAGGAGCCCGCTCCGGTCCACGGGAGGATGGGGAGGCCGCAGGTGTGAATGGTTTGCAACAGCAACGTGGGCCAGACTGGGGCCACGGGGACCGGGCCTGATACCGCACAGACTATAGTGCAGCCTTTAACATCAGGCGTCAGGGGGGCCAAATTGAGTTCAAGTGGGGGGTATGATTCTTCTCAGTGTGTTCCCGGCTTTGATGAAATGTAAAGTGCTCGATCTGAACAAAAAAGCAGACCCAAGTTCTTTCTTATTTTGAAAGTGTATGCGTCAAGACAGCATCACCCTGTCAACCGCCACATCTTCCATAGGGGGAGATCTGCTGGTCCCAAAGGTATTGCACATACATTTCATCACTGTAAAAACAAACCTGTTTCAAAGACTACTTACCAGCAAAATAATTTCAATTCCCCAAAAAAGATATTTACTTGGTATCAAATATACTAACATAGAAATAACAATAATAAAGCCGAGATATTCTTGTGTAGTCATAGATTTGTCTGGGAGACACAGCCACCACATAACTAACTGCAACTGTTGTTGGGGCTGAAACGAATTGTCTGTATTCTGAATTTTCATTCCTCGCTGTAGCGAGTACCCGAGCTAAATTGCTCACATAATATTTCTGTGACTGCAACACACAGACGCTAGTAAAACTGGCTCTGTTAGCATGGGGGGGGGGGGGGGGGGGGGCAGGCCGAATGTACGTATATTCATTTATTAATCCAGAAAACAAATGCTGGGGTCACAGCAGAAAGTACAGACAGTGATATAACACAGAATTGAAACGAGATCTAAAAGGTATATAGGTCTATATGTACACACATAGAGAAAAGCAGACGCATGAAATGCATGTCATGTGTACAGTAAAGTCTTTCCTGTGACTGTATGACGCAGAACTCCTCGTTTAACTTCAGGGAACATCAGGTCTGGTGAAGAGCCGAACTCTCACAATGAGGGAATGATCTCTGTGGTTTGAAGTAGTGCGGTGCGCTTTGAAATGAAATCTATGAAATGATGCATTTACTCCGGAAACACAATGCGTTTGCAGTGTATGGTCAGCTGTTCATCCTATGTAAGGAGTTGTATTGTGTCTGCCCAGCTGTTGGCTGTGTCCTGTACTCTGTGATGGGAACATGTGTCTTTCTCAGGGTTGTCTTTACTGCGAGAAGTGTGAACCCTTCGTAAA
>JAXIVH010000383.1:0-17500 GCA_036785325.1 Urophycis tenuis
GAGAGCACCTTTCAGTCAAAAAACAAAACCTGTGATGATGCAGAAGATAATTAGCTGGTATCAGTAATTACCTGGCACAGCAGCGGTTGGCTGGTAGTTCCATACTGAATTGCTGGCATATTTCTTGTTTGGGTTTAAACGAATGAACAAACAACAAAACACAAATAAAAGCAAGCTTTATTTAGAATAATTACTGTTTACAATGTAATTGAATTATAACCAACAACCTCCACCCACCAGGCCCTCTGTAATTTCCCACCCGGTAAAAAACAGCCTACATATGGGCCTTCACAAACATTGGCATTCAGGGCTGGGTTTTATAAAAGAGTCTTCAAAGTCCGGAAACTGCTAAAAGTGCCTGTTTCAAATTCCACATGTCTCTTGTTCTGACAGACCAAACATTGACAGTGTGTTGTAATGTTGCACACAAAATGGCATTTTATGGTTGCGATGTGACAGTCCCTATTGTTGCCTGTTGGATGACGAATGACATCGCATCGAGTACAGACAGTCCGCTTAGGAACAGACATAAATAGCCGCGATGTGCTGCCTCCAAGCAAACTAGATGCATAGGAAGAGTTGTTTTCATTAAACAAAGAATATTCCTACCTTTTCACCCTTTTTAGAAACACATGGTTCATATATTTTGTCTCCTATCTACTCTAAATATCATTCTTTCCCATGGTCTGGCGAGGTGAGACTTGTGCACATTCTAAATGATTAGTTCAGCAAACCTGCTTGTCTTTCAGAGCTACAGCTGTTTTTTTTTAGATTCGGAAGAATATTTGAGATTTGCAAGAATATTTAAACAACCTGCTCCCTTCTTTGAGTCCATGTTAACATATTGAAATCTTATATATTCTTGCTTGCTACTTTTAGGAAGGCAATTGGTTAATTAGTCATCGACAATACTGTACATGTCATTAATTAATGTTGAAAGAAAATACATTCATTAACTTTATTGTATCTATCGTTAATAAGTTTTTAAGTGACTAGCTAGCTAGCTAACTAATTAGTTGGTTAGTTCATTTGGGTGTTAGCTTTTATGTCACTAGCTAGCTAACCAATAGTTAGTTTGTTAATAATCAGTCAGTTAGTTTTGTGAACCTGTGTGCCCCCTCAAACACCCACTCCTGTGTCCTGGCAGAGTCCTTAAGCTTGTTTGTTCCCAGCAGCAGAGCAGTAGGAATGGTTGATTATGTTCCTCTGAGACCCATTAGAGCAGACAAGCATCCTTCTCTGTCTCCGCCACCATCCATCATGCAGATCTGGAGCTCTCAGCACACTGGGCCTACCTGCCTGTAGTCCACCTGCCTGGAGTATGCCTCTATGTCTGAGCAGAGCTCAACAACCATCTGTTAACAAATCTGGGTGAGGACTAACGCACCAGCAATGCATGGTGTTTTTCACGTGTGTGTGTGTGTGTGTGTGTGTGTGTGTGTGTGTGGTGTGCGTGCGTGCGTGCGTGCGTGGTGTGCGTGCGTGCGTGCGTGCGTGCGTGCGTGCGTGCGTGCGTGCGTGCGTGTGTGTGTGTGTGTGCGTGTGTGTGTGTCTGTGTGAGTATATGATGTGTGCCAACTTTCTCACACTTCATCTCATTAGCCATGACACTCATGGTCTGATTGTGTTTTTCTTTGTGGTCTGGGTTCTGGATCTGGTCCTGGTCTTGGCTGTCTTGGCTCTGGTACTGGTTGTGGTCCTCATTTTGGTCTTGATCCAGGTCCTGATCCTAGTCCTGGTCTCATTACCTCACCTTATTCTGATCTATGTTCTGATCTAAGTCCTGGGCCTGTTTAAGTCTTGGTCTGATCTAATTCCTTGTCCTTATCTAAGTCCTGTTCTTGATCTAAGGTCCTGGTCCTGATGTCAATCCTAGTCCGGTGCGGTCGGTCTGATGTGAATTTAGAAGGGAGCTCTGTCTTCATTGCTGTACTTTTATACTTGTACTACTCGTTTTTTAGGCAGCCAATCATGTGTAAAGAATTTCACCATCAAAGTCCACATGGAAGAAGATGCTGATTAAAAGTTGATTTGGGGAACATTAATTGCGTGTTGTTCCTGACTGGACAGTGACCACTGACCTCCAGCGGGTAATTATTTCAG
Organism: Urophycis tenuis; assembly: GCA_036785325.1. Lineage (NCBI taxonomy): Eukaryota > Metazoa > Chordata > Actinopteri > Gadiformes > Phycidae > Urophycis > Urophycis tenuis. Next base: position 2,104 of record JAXIVH010000383.1, read on the forward strand.
TCCTGTTTACACCACGCAATTATGGTCTTCACACACACACACACCTCGTCTGTTGAGTTCAGCTTCCGGCTTGGGTCTATAGAAACGTGTTGGATCCGGTCGTGACCCGTTAGGCCCTCTGTTATAATCAAATGTAAAGTCCATTCTTGAGGTCCAATTTTCTTTTTGATGCTTAATCATTCATTTATTAATTCTATATTAGATTTCTCTATTATGAATTTAATTGATGTAATGTAGCAATGTTCATCATTCTCATTACATTTCAGGGAAGCGATCGTGAATTTAACACATGGGAAGATGTGTTAATGCTTAGCAAAATGCTACATTGGTCTAATCAACAAGGTAGCATTTGAGCCGTTCCAGAAGTGTCTTAGCAGCTGTTTGCATGTCAAAGGTGCCAAACTCATTAAAGGGAATGGCAAGGCACTCATGAAGTCCAGGACTTTTAATGAAGCTGAACAGAACACTTTCACCAGGGTGAAAATATATCTACTTTTTTTTTTTGTATCTCTTACCGGGTGATTTGGGATTTGGAAAGGTTAAGTACACTTAAGTAGCCTTAGTGTTGAAGTGGCCCATCGAGGGCAGCAACAGTTTTAATGAGTCCTGTTCAACTATTCTGTGACTGGCAGAGTAATGAGACTGGAGTCGTTCAGCTTTGGAGCCATTTCTTTAATTTCAAGGAAAACTTTTTCAAACTTGGATCTCAATTTTCCGAATTCATTTTGAGTCTCAGGGACTTATGTGGACACGTTTTAAATGTGTCCAGAATTGAGCAAGGTCAATGCATTTCGAAAATTGCTGTTAGTATTCATAGAAATTAGGCCATAAAATAGGGTCCAGGTTGAAAGTTTTCTTTAATTCAATAAAACTACTTGAATGAATTAGAAATCTGTTTAGTCGTACATATATTGTGTATCTATGAGATTAATAACATTCACCAAAGGCAAATATCAAATGATGTGATGTGAAATTCTTAATGGGATGTAAAGTCCTCCCTGAACATAAGTTCTACTGTAGCATGTGAAATACTTCCCAGGTAATTGCGTCTTTGATCCCCCAACAGCAGTGTGAAAACAAGCTACTAACCAGCACAGGTACATACATTCCCACTCTATTTACAAAATCAGTTCAATACTTTTGATGCGTGTGACCTGAATTCAAAATAACCATGGTCACAAAATTACTGATGCTACTGTTTGCTACTTGCACATCAACAGCAACAGTAAAGTAATAAGAATGTTTAAAAAAGGTATCTAAATAATTGTAACACATAATCTTGTGAAAATAAAAGTGTATTTAGATTGAACATGAAAGTAAAGGCTAATTAAAAAAACAGCATGTTTCCCTCTTTAAGAGACTGTAAAGACACCTGTTTCTGGTAAATGATTTCTTTTTATACGAGCGGCTTCACAAGATCCTTGGTGTGGAGCCGTTAAAATGTCACGTGTTGCCTTTGTTCACTGAACACCTTGCAGGAAACCAAATTTTTAGTTGCTGCAGAAGCAGAGTCGGTTCAAAGCATTCCATACTCTGCACACACACACACACACACACACACACACACACACACACACACACACACACACACACACACACACACACACACACACACACACACACACACACACGCACGCACACAGTTGCACACGCACTCATGCACGCACACGCACATGTACACACACCACACACAGACGCACTCATACACGCACACGCACATGCACACACACACACCACACACACATACACACACACACACACACAAAATGTGAATATGTGAATACACACACACACATGCAAGCACCACTTGTGATGCATGGCTCGAGTCACAGCCTAACCTAAATCTGGGAACTGATTCTGCTGTCTTCAAATCTTAACCACACACACACACACACATGCACAAACACACAAATGCAAATCATTTTGGTAAGTATGATGTATGTTTCAGCCATGTAGAAAAGGCCTTGGTCAAATGAACAAAATGACTGAATGTAAATCCTAAATCACTGGCTGGACCTTTTGGCCCAGAACAATTTGCAAGGCAAACACGTTTGGCGGCAATTATACATTTTTCAGATTAGATCCTTGTTAAAATACAACAACAAGAGCAAATGACCCTTCAAATGAACATCTGGGCCCCATATCAGGAAAGACTTCCTAATTAGCTGGCGCTAAAGCACGCTGATGAAAAGTACTTATACCATGCCTAATTAGTTGATTCATTGTGGACTGAAAGGGTTGATTAAAGGCCACAGCAGCCAAGATATTCCATTTTAACAATGGAATAATCAAGGTATTATTGATCCTTTCTTATTTTTCGCCTAGCCTTTCCGAAAACTGTAATTACAATTTGATCTGCAAAACAATCAGTCAAATCAATACCAAGGGATACCAAAGGACAGCTCACAGTGCACACAATGTTACCTCTGCATACACCGTACAGCCAGGCTGTTCACAGTGTAGAGGCCAAGCTGGAATTACAACCATCTGATTACATGCACACAGGCACACACGCACACACACACACACACACACACACACACACACACACACACACATGCACAGGCGCTCACACACACACACAGAGTGTGTGTTTTCTCGACATGAAACAAAGCAGATCTCACAACAGAGACGCACGCTGGTCCTGATCCGAGTGAGCTGCTGATGCTTCCAACGATGCAGAACTTGTTCTGCAGCAGCTCAGCAGTGTGCAAACACCAATAATCACCCCCCCACCCCCTCTCACCCACCCCCAGCAGGGGGGAGGGGGCCAGGGTGAGGGCCAGAAACACACAATAAAAACCTGTGAAGATGAAAAGGGTGAGAGAACCACTTTACAATAAGGGTACACTAACTATTAATTAACGTTTAGTTAATGCCGTATCAGCATCAACAAAGTGTTAGTGTTAACTGCTAATTAGCAGTTAGTTAGTTAACCAAGGGTCTAGTAATCATTTACTATTCATGTTCATGTTTACTGAGGGTGTTCAAGTTCAGAGAGGAAGTGGCAGAGAGAGAGAGAGAGAGAGAGAGAGAGAGAGAGAGAGAGAGAGAGAGAGAGAGAGAGAGAGAGAGAGAAAGAGAGAGAGAGAGAGAGAGAGAGAGAGAGAGAGAGAGAGAGAGAGAGGGAGTTGTAGAGCGAGGCACTAGTAGTGAGGGAGAGGAAGAGAGTTGTAGTGAGAGAAGGAGAGAGAGAGGGAGTTGTAGAGAGCATGAGGGAGAGTTGTAGAGAGAGAGAGGGGGGATAAATTGAGTTAAGACATTTCATTCTATCGCCTAGAAGTCCCAGGAAAGAGTTTGATTAAATCAAACCTATATCCATCAACCATGGCTGCAGTACCTAAAATGATAGTTTTACTTTTTCACCCAATACATTTATGTTTGCATTGTATTGTATTCTAGACCATTTTATTTTACTACTAAAATTTGTGGTGTTGTTATTTTCCATTTTATGTTATATCTTTTTGTTCTAACTTTTGGTTTGCTTTGGCAATGCAAATGTAAAAGTTCTCCATACCAGTAAAGCTGTCTTAATCTTGGCTCTTGAGAGCGGGTGGGGGCACGGCGCATGAATAAGACCAAACGGGCGATGCGGTGTGGGTGAGGAGGGAGAGAGATTGGACCTACGCTACGATGCCGTGTGGGTGAGGAGAGAGAGAGATTGGACCTACGCTACGATGCAGTGTGGGTGAGGAGGGAGAGATTGGACCTACGCTACGATGCAGTGTGGGTGAGGAGGGAGAGATTGGACCTACGCTACGATGCCGTGTGGGTGAGGAGAGAGAGAGATTGGACCTACGCTACGATGCCGTGTGGGTGAGGAGAGAGAGATTGGACCTACGCTACGATGCAGTGTGGGTGAGGAGGGAGAGATTGGACCTACGCTACGATGCCGTGTGGGTGAGGAGAGAGAGAGATTGGACCTACGCTACGATGCCGTGTGGGTGAGGAGAGAGAGAGATTGGACCTACGCTACGATGCCGTGTGGGTGAGGAGAGAGAGATTGGACCTACGCTACGATGCCGTGTGGGTGAGGAGAGAGAGAGATTGGACCTACGCTACGATGTGGCCACGGGACGGCCAAACGACTCGACGTCCTGCCTCCCGCCAGGCTGGCCGGTTCTCCAAGCTCGGAGAACGTAGGAGGTAGAAAGAAAAGAGATGGGCCGTGTGCCGACATCCATACCTAGCGTACTTAGTATACTTAGTTTGAGTACATAGCAGTAGGGAACCCTCAGGGCCTTCTACGCCTTCAGAGAAGGCCTAACAAGATTCTGGACAAAAAAATATTAAATAAGAAATCATAATAATTATTTTTTTAATTTCTATCTTATTTAATTTAATACAATACATTTAATAAATGTTCTATCATCTATGTTCTAAAGTTAAGTTTACTGTCAAATTCACATCAGCAATGAAATGGTTACTGTCCCTAAAACATCAGAATCAGAATCGTCCGTCTCTATCAAGGCCCGGTTAGCTGGCTCATTAAAGTGATGGTTCGGAGTAAAATTCACCCTGAGGTAATTTCCACCAATAATCCAGCCAAATACCCCCTCAGATGCATTTTTAGCGACGGTCAATATTTATCAAGTTTAGGGGTATAAGCCGAATGGCTTAGTATTGGAGTGCCCGGTACACTGTGTATATCTCGTAAATTACCCCACTAATAATGCATGGATTGTTACCCAACTTCTGTAGAAGTACATATATGGGTTGTACTCACAAAACGAGGCATTTTAAAGTTTGTAAGTACACCAGGAGTTTATTTAAAAGAGCACTTTTCTGATAGCTTCAACTAGCTGTTGCTACGGCTACCGCTGCGTCGACGTCTCTTCCGTCTTTCCGGATAAGTTCGTAAAAGTCCTCTTCAAAACTCACAACTGTAAGGAAAAAGTTAGTGAATTCAACACTCCATCTAAATTCAAGTATTCAATTATTCTAGTTGTCAATACATTTCGATGGAGTGTTGAATTCACTAACCTTTTCCTTACACATGTGAGTTTTGAAGTACTACTACAGAAGTTGGGTAACAATCCATGCATTATAGTGGGGTAATTTACGAGATATACACAGTGTACCGGGCACTCCAATACTAAGCCATTCGGCTTATACCCCTAAACTTGATAAATATTGACCGTCGCTAAAAATGCATCTGAGGGGGTATTTGGCTGGATTATTGGTGGAAATGACCTCAGGGTGAATTTTACTCCGAACCATCACTTTAATTGGTTAGGACTTCACAAATGCTGCAGAAGGACAAGCTATGTGTTTTGGTTTGGAGAGTGAGGGGCAGATTGACCAATCACAGTTTGATTTCAAGTGGGCAGGACAAAAAAAATAAGATCGTAGGCCTTCACAAAGTCCTAACAGAGTGGTTGAGTCTCAACCGTTCTCGCCACTCTTCCGCCTCTGTGAGTGGTGAAAGTGGTTGAGAGCTTGAGATTGAGAGTTAAATGGCGGCAGAGGTTGTGGCTAGCTTGATCGGATCGCCTTTTTCAAGGCGTCCTTTCACAGAAAAACTTCAAATAATAAGAAACGGAAGACCAACTCCAGAACTGGAATGAAAAGAAAAGCTTAAGAAAGTGGAAAGGCATTTCAAGACCGAAAATTATCAGCGATATCCATGGATGGCGGGCTGTAATAAAACAGGCTGTACTGCTGGAGTTGTTTGCTTTTTACAACTGAAAAGTCATCCACCTGGGTCAGCGGCGGATTTGTCAGCCTTACAAATCTGACAAAGTCAACCCACCGACATCAAGGTTCTGCGGCACATCTGCAAGCGACGGTCAGTTTGAAAACTTTTGGGGTGATTAAATGAGCCTCGGTGTCCGTGTCAGCAGCGTCATGGTATGACACGCTGGGTGACTTAATTTTATATTTCCAGATGATGGCTTTAGAATATGTTTATATATGTATGTTTATTTAATGTTGAGATGTTTCTTGTTGCGGAGAATGTTATTGATGTTATGGTCTATTTGTTTACATCCTTGTCATCGTTAATTAAAGTCGGATTGCATTTGTTTAACCCTTTCAATTCATCGCACTGTTGCTTTTTTTCTGTGAGGATTTATTTTCTCAGCGGTGATGGCTGAGGTGAAGGCCCAGCTGTAGTGCTCACGGTTCGCCACTGGTACATAGGGTGTTCCGATTGCGATGGCGGCAAAAAAGAAGTGTACTCAAAGGACCCGGATGTTGACCCCTCAAAATGGTTAGTACGCATAGTATGCAACGGTGTACACTATCCATACTCAACGGCAGCCATCTTAGCTACGTAGTGGAAGCGGCAGAGCCAGGTGAAGCCGCACTCAGTTTGAAAATGGCTAGACGTCAGTGGGCGTAATGGATTCACTTGTGTTTGGCGGGTGACGCGGCCGCGCAGCTGATAGTAATTTCCGGTAAGTATACCATTTGGAACAACACTAACATCTGAAAATCTGCGTACTTAGTGAGTACGGATAGTGTTCTACGTTTAAGTGTACTCATGAAGTATGGATATCGGAACACAGCCATGGTTTTGGGCCGGCCTATCCATCAGCTCCTGTCATTCTGCAGCTCCGCTCGTCCCTTTTGCGCTAACGAGCCCACAGCTCAGCTGCTACCTGCAGCACGCGTCCCAGATCGGGGCCTAACAAGGGTTGTGATGAGGAGGAGGAAACTATTTTCCTGGGTTGACTTCTGTGGACGCAGCAGTTCCCACTGACTTGGAGTGTGTGTGTGTGTGTGTGCGTGCATGTGTGCATGTGTGTGCATGTGTGTGTGTGTGTGGGGGGGGGGGGGGGGGGGGGGTCCAGACAGACAGACTGGGGAAATCCAAAGCAGTGTAAAAATAAGTGTGTAAAAAGAAAACGTGCTGAAAAGCCAACGCTGTCTGTGTCGCTGGAAGATGTTTAAAATCCATATGGGTTGAAGACTCAAGTTTGAAGCTCAAGTGGAAAATAGGAAAGAAAAGAATCAGCAGGAGCCGCGTGGCGTAGCATGCTAACATTTGACACCTCTCTTGGCTTTGACGGTTCGACCGCTGTTCTGTCACAGAGAAGTCATTATTTGACTTCTTCACATGGCCATGCCATGGTTTTACCCATAGACATGTGTGTCTGTATATATACACTATATACAGGCCTATACATATATATATATATATATATATATATATATATATACATGTACATGTCTTCATGTCTATGTTTTTACCCTGATTTATTTCTATTGTCACTGTATTACGTGATTGCAGGATGATTTATGAATGGTTCCCCATTCATTTCGGCCACAGGCAGCAAAATATTTGGGAAAGAAACAACTATATATGCAGAATATATATCTCGAAGCTGCAAAAATGGCAACAACATGTTGATAAGTCTCTTGTCCTCAGCCTGGGTAATGATAGATTCCCAGAGTGTAATCATCCTCGCACAATAGACAGGCCGGGCGGTTAGGTTGATCAAACTTGGCGGGGAAGTTTTTTCGCGTTTCTGCGAGCTTGTTTATACGCACGCTTTTTCCGCCTTGTTTATGTGTTCGCGAAGGCGTGAGGAACAATTGACGGGGAGATCAAGAACCATCTGATCCTAAATCACTGCTGCCGGGAGGGCTGCGGCTTTAGTCACTGGTGGTCAAGACGCTACAAAGAGGAGGCCATTTGTTTTGAAAATGGCGGAGGCTGTTGCCACCAGAGTAAAGTGATACTCTTCAATGTGTTTAGGTACACATAATGGAGAGGGAGGTTGTTTGTCTGAGCGAGCGCTTGAATTATACGTGCACTTGCTTTCATCGCGACGTGGAGACAAACAAGAACCAGCGTGCTGGGTTTTTTTGTTTTTACATTTCCAGATGTTTCTCTGAATAATTTTCTCACACACACAAACCGACAAACCCCTCTTTATGGCCAGATGAGCTTACAATAAATCCAATGCAGACCCCCAGATAGAAACAATGTGTTATGCTTTGCAGCCACGCTCACATTCAGACGCAGGCTCCGTGGAACGCGGCCTTAGCTATAGCGACCGGACAGGTGAAGCGAACGGCCTTCTCGCGAGCCACGCCTTCGTGGTATTCAAGATTCAAGACTCAAGTCCTTCATTGTCAAATGTGAAGCATCACTTATAGTCAATACTGCACAATGACATGGATCGGACGAGGCCCCGTTCCAAGGAAAGGAAGAAATGTGCCGGCCCATGAGACGGACCACTAACACGCGTCCTGGTGTGCACCCATCAACATGGCGTCAGATAGAAGGGCGCGGCCCGCCGTCACCGTAAACACCGAGGAATCAAAACACAATTACGAGGGAGTCTTCGGATTTGCATGAGGTAGACCCTACCAGAAGACCGCGGCGAGCGCGCGTGTCTGCTGAAGCCATCGGGGCTGGAGCAGATGTTCTGGATGCTGGACCCGGAGGGACCTGAAAGCAGCATTTAGCACAGAGAGCTGCAGCCTATCAGTTTAAAGGCCCCTGGTGGGGGGGGGAAGACGTTCCATTTGTCACAGACATAAAAAGGCGGAACAGAGTTTCATTGCGGTGGAACTCGTTCGTCTTGTCACGCTATTGCAGGTGAGACAGTGGTCATATACAATATATATATATATATATATATATATATATATATATATATATATATATATATATATACATGTGATTCATGTTGTTGTTGTTCCCTGGAACGGGGACTTTCTACCCCGGTATTGTATCGCGTTTCCTTGAGTAACGCGCCCAATTTGCAGATATTTTCACTTTTGACTTTCTTTCTTTTTTTTCACACATTTATTGATTCATCTCAGCAATGATTTAATGTTATTTCTCCCTCGTTCGAGGACCTCTTAGCGGCGTAAAAAAAAAAGGATATGATGGAAGACGATTTGATGTCTGAGTGGAAGCTTTCCATATTAAATCTGTGAATTGGAGATGTGTGGATGTTTACAGAGCAGGGTTACGCTCAGCACCTTGTAAAATGAAGTGTAGGTCGCCAATCCACACAGGATGTCACATAATTTGAAGCACGTAGAACTGCTGAAATGCAAAAATGAGTGAATCTTCAGTGTAATCACTGTAACTATTGGAAACTGTTCCCCCAACATAAAACTTTATTGGTTTGGCGGTGAGCCCTCCCTCCAGCAGGCCTTAGCTGACACGCTGCTAAGTAACGTTCCCCCCGCGCCTCTCATGTCCCAGCGTACATTATGGAAAAATTAGCAAGCCTCGCTTTGATAACAAAATCATTTTTAATATGTACTCCCATAGCGTTCTCGCACTGAACACACACAGAATTACCGAGTTTCAAAGAATTACACCTTTGTAATATGTAGTTCTAATAAAAAACAACACACATCCATGAGGAGTTATACAGGATTTATTTATTTTTTGTTCCCACCTGAGTTTGTCCAAACTGGCAAGAACTCCACGGAGTAAGTCTGGAGCAATTCATCAGCGATCTTACCATCCAACACAAGCAGCTCCCAAGCCCTTCACTGCTGTTAGGTTTCCATAACGCCAGGAAAACACTTTCTCTGGAGGACTGCAGGACCTTCTTCTTCTAGCAATGAAAATGTGCATGTGTATGTATGCTGTGTGTGTGTGTGTGTGGTTGTGGTTGTGTGTGTGTGTGCATGTGCTGTGTGTGTGTGTGTGCGTGTGTGTGTGTGTGTGTGTGTGTGTGTGTGTGCGTGTGTGTGTGTGTGTGTGTGTGCGGTTGTGTGCGTGTGGTTGTGTGTGTGTGCTGTATGTGCGTGCGTGCGTGTGTGTGTGCTGTGTGTGTGCTTGTGTGCTGTGTGTGTGCGTACGTGCGAGCATGCGTGCATGCGTGTGTGTGTGTGTGTGCGTGTGCATGTTTGACATTAAGTACACAGGCTTTTTACAATGAGAGTTTATGTGAGGGGTCAGTGAAAAGGATTTATCCCGGGCCGTGAACACCCCGCTATATTTAACAATCCTTAATGTTTCATATCCCGTGCGGTTGCCTGTAATGTGTTAGCAAGTCGTCCGTTTGACCCAGAGTGACCCCCCCCCCCCCCCCCCCCCCCACCCCCCCCAACCCCCCCCTCCGCCCAGTGATGTATTATTCATTGGCCCCTGAAAGTTCCGTTTCGATAGCCTAAAAGAGCCGTGTTAATTCCGTTTAATGGCTCATTTGAATAATAGTCCGCGCAGCAGCCAGAGGATTACTGCTGTATAATAGTTGGGAGCGCAATCAGTTTTGAAAGTTTTACTCGAAAACCCGGAACGTATTGTGATGGATGTTGGAAAAAAAAGCTCAATCAAACGTCGTTCTGCCGTCCCCCCCGGTCGTCCAGTTTGCCATGCTAGTTCTTGTTGTGTCATACGACCGTCGGTGGACGGTTACCAGGGCGATCCACCGCGATTGTGGTGATCGCGTTCACCGGCCTCGGTCAAAATAGTCTGGTAATGGAATGGCGCGACCGCCCCGGACTCTGACCTTCTGTTCCTCGCGCTCACGGGGGAAACACGTCGCCAAGGACGGGAGGGAAAATGCTTCTTTTATGGTGTCTCAATAAACAATAAAAGCGAGATCTGTGCCCCCCGGTGCACTGCGCCTAAACCCACTACACAGAAGCCCACTCGGCTACTTCTTTGAGGACATTCTTGGACTGCATGGCTGCCTCCTAATTACACACTCATTCATCCCTCCACAGTCGGCCCATTCTGCTGCCGCGGCGACCGGCACGGTCGGAGGAGAGAGGCCGGACCCCCATTCAGATAACAAAGGTGGGATGCTTCTGTCTTTGCAGAGGCTCTTCAAACACAACTTTGTGGAAGCTACTTCACGTCAGAGAGACCAAACACAATCTGGCCCTCGGCGTAAAACCCCTCCCTCCTCACCCCTCCTCACCCCTCCTCATCTCCCCCCGGCCAGACGTGAGCCACGCAGGAGGAGTGTGGGAAAGGGAGAGAGAGAGAGAGAGAGAGAGAGAGAAAGTGCAATCGCTTTTCACTTCAATGAGGCCCCACTCCAACCGGAGGGAACACCGCGGGTCTGTCACTCACAGAACTCAGCCTGCACCGCCACCCTCACTGCCACACCACCACCACCACCACCACCACCTCCACCCTCACCACCACCCTCACTGCCACACCACCACCCTCACCGCCACCCTCACTGCCACACCACCACCACCACCACCTCCACCCTCACCACCACCCTCACTGCCACACCTCCACCCTCACCACTACCCTCACTGCCACACCACCACCCTCACTGCCACACCACCACCACCTCCACCACCATCCTCACCACCACCCTCACTGCCACACCACCACCACCACCACCACCAACCTCACCACCACCACCTCCACCCTCACTGCCACACCGCCACCCTCACTGCCACCAACACCACCACCACCCACACCCTCACTGCCACACCACCACCACCCTCACCATCACCACCACCACCTCCACCCTCACTGCCACACCACCACCATCACCCTCACCACCACCACCTCCACCATCACTGCCACAGCACCACCAACACCACCACCACCCTCACTGCCACACCACCACCACCACCCCACGCCACTCCTCTCCAGCCATTGAGCGAGGTGGGGGCAGACCTGTGCAGGGAAGAGGCAGACTAATGAGGCAGCAGCCTTCCCTCTGGCTGACTGCTGCAGCATTGTGTGAGCACACACACAACCCGATGCAAGAGCCTTTTTTTCTCCCTTTGCTCCTTCTTCTCAGACTGAAAGGAATTCTACGACTAATGATACAATTATGCAAATAGAGTTGCCACGCCACTGGTTTGCCGCCGCCCACCTCCAACCCCCCACCCCCCCCCCCCCCCCCCCAAACCCCACCCCATCTGCTCAAATATCAATCCTGAGGAAGAATAGGGCACATCGCCTCCACCACCATGAGCTCCACCATCATTACCTCCTCCACCATCGCCTCCACCACCATCGCCTCCACCACTATCACCTCCACCACCGTCGCCTTCACCACTATCACCTCCACCACCATCGACTCTGCCGCCATCACCTCCACCACAGACCCCCCCCCCCCCAACCTCGTTTCCACGGAGACACCCGATATCATACAACAATCAATTTAGGCAAAAAAGACGCAGTGTCAAAGTGTTTGTCTGCCTTGGTTTAAACATACTTCTAAGGACCGTGTGCATATGTTCTGCTGTGTTCTGTTCTTTGTATATACACTGGACTACAAACACACACACACACACACACACACACACGCACACACACACACATACACACACACACACACACACACGCACGCACACGCACGCACACACATGTGCCACTGTATGTTGACAGGACACAGTAGTGCCCAGGCTGGCAGAAATAAAAAAGTAGTTTGCAGAATTTTCTACGGTCAAGCACAATTGAGCATGTTCCATCAACCCTTGAAATTACTGTTAGGGCATGTGTGTGTGCGTGTGTGTATGTGTGTGTGTGTGTGTGTGTGTGTGTGTGTGTGTGTGTGTGTGTGTGTGTGTGTGTGTGTCTGTGTGTGTGTGTGTGTGTGCGTGTGTGTGTGTGTGTGCGTGTGCGTGTGCGTGTGCGTGTGTGTGTGTGTGTGTGTGTGTGTGTGTGTGTGTGTGTGTATGTGTGTGTGTGTGTGTCTGTGTGTGTGTGTGTGCGTGTGCGTGTGCGTGTGTGTGTGTGTGTGTGTGTGTGTGTGTACGTGTGTGTGTATGTGTGTGCGCCGGTGTATGTGTGTGTGTGTGTGTGTGTGTGTGTGTGTGTGTGTGTGTGTGTGTGTGTGCGTGCGCGTGTGTGTGCCAGACACACATGCTTTTCTGATCAGGTTCCCTTTCCTGTCACTCAGGGTGCACGCTGAGTAGAGGGTCAGGCCGGGGTGTGTTTGTTTTTCTGCTGAATGCGTGGACACAACTTGATGAGCTGCCACTTATAAATGACGCAGGTAGGGCCCTATTGTGCTCTCGAATGAGCACTCATCAGTGGAACAAATGCCATAACATCAGCCAAATGACGCCGCTGCAAACACAAGGGCGTTTCTAAGATTTTATAATAAGACATGTGAAAAAAAAAAACATTTGCAACTTAAATGAATGCCTTGGTTAACATGAACACCATTAGGGAATGATTACGAGACCATTCAGTAATTGTTGATGTTGGTTTAAATCGAATACTTATGACTGCGTACATTGTTAGTTCTTGGTTAATTATTGTACCCATATTGTATAAGTGCATAAGTGTTGCCAAATATTTCTACCACTTTTCAGAGATGATTTCTGCCTGCTGGGCCCACACAGCAGGAAGATAGCAGTTGTCTTGCGGTGTATATATATCTATACAGTATATATATACGGTGAAATGAACAATGGGATTCAGGTCATTGCGAAACGCTGCCCACTCAGTAAAACAAAATGGCTCCACGATAAATAGTACGCACAGATCTGGTCGATCTAAGTTGGATGGCATCCAGCGGGCAGAGAGTGATGTCTTTTGAAAGCCTATACATCATCACGGCTAAGGTGTCGTACCATGTGCAACAGAGCCTTGTGTGACACATACATTAGCTGGGGGGGTGAGGTGTGTGTGTGTGTGTGTGTGTGTGGGGGGGGGGGGGTTAAAAACCAACACTCTGCTGCCAGCTTGTTTAAATATTATTCATAAGCATGGAAATGGAGATACTCTGGAGTGAGCTATGTTTTGACAAGTCCACGGAGCAGCGCCTGGTTATGTTTCATCTGGTGTAGCTCCTGTGTACTCTGAGCGCTGCCAAGACCCCCACAACCCTTTCAACTGCAATAGAGCATCAACATCATCACATACACTGAGACGCATTGATGTGCTCCTTTCAATTCAAACACGTCGTCGCCACGGTATTCATAGAGGCCATATACCGGCAAGCAGAACCCCCGCCCCCTCCCCCCCCCCCCCCCCCCCCCCTGGGTCGGTTCCACAAAATCACAATTTGCATTTCGATGCGCGCAGCGTGACATTTGGCATTGTCGGCTTGTTTACTGTTGTCTGCCATCTTCTGAAGTGTCCCCTCCATATTCCTGCCACTTCCTCTGCTTTAATGTCCTTCTTCACAGCCGGTCATGGTCTTCATAAAAGTCACACGGAACAACCTCCAGAACTACTGGGGTGAGGTGGGGGTGGGGGTGGGGGAGGTGGGAGGTGGGAGGGGCGGAGGTGGGAGGGGGACACAGACAATGCCCTCCCCCCCCCCCCCCCCCCCTCCTCCCGCCGTAGCCCCACGGTCACGCGGTGGAAGAAATGAATACTAACGAAGGGCAGACAATGCGGGTCGGTGCGCGAGGCGGCTTGTCACTGTGGACACCAAGTCGGCCGCCACGAGGGTTCCCAGGAGATTTCCGTTTTAAGAAAGTAGAAAGGAGCGAGTGGAACCCGCGGCCCGGCTGAATGTTTGCACTTGTCTGTCACCTCACCGTGAGGACAGAGGGAGGTGGGGGGTGGGGGGGGGGGGGGCAGGCAGAGACAGATTAAGTCGATGCGCTGGTGGAGAGATGTGGTGGAGCGATGCGGTGGAGCACGCAGCGGCGACCGGCCGTCTCTCTTCTCCCCCCCCCCCCCTCTGTGTCCCGCAAAGGAAAAACCAAACGCCGTGGACAGGGGGGGGGGGGGTTGGAGGACCGGGACGGGAGACGTGTGTTGGAACGCTGGCGGTCGCCGTGCAGCGGGCCAGGCTGCTTAACGGGCGCACGCTAATCAGCTCTGGATAAAGAGAAGCAATTACAAGCAGTTCGGATGACTCGCTAATGACCTTCCGAAGGGAGCCCACGCTTCTGATCCAAAGCGGAGTCAATGGACTTGAACGTGGTCGACGTGGAAAAAATAAGCCGCGGCGAAACCGGCAAAACCGCTAACATGTGTAAACTTTGGTGCGAGGGGCGCTGAGGCCTGCAGGTCAGCGGGAAGCTCTTTGTGTTGGTAATCACATGTAGGATGACGGTACTCACCCACATCGTTATGGGACCGTTAGCGGTTCATTAGGATTGGCACACATCACATGGTCAATCAAATGTCAGCCAATCAGACTTTTTCTTGTCAGTGTCATCTGTTTGCTCAATCATTGTTGCTTCCAGAGGAGCTTGTTCCCTCCACAGGAGGCAATAGGATGCAACAGGTTCATTTTCCTTAGTGGCCTGCTGACGCTGCCAGCTGTTGGCTTTAAGATTTGTTTGCTTTTTCATAGACAAAGTGGTGGGCAGGAATCCACCTTTGTCCTGGATGAAGTATATACCATATGTTTGAATGATACGATGAACTATCTCACTCTCTCTTTCTCTCTCTTTCTCTCTTTTACTCTCTGGCTGGCTTGCATACACACACACGCACACGCACACGCACACACAGACACACACACGCACACACACACACACACACACACACACACACACACACACACACGCACACACGCACACACACACACAT
>JAXIVH010000383.1:25275-32775 GCA_036785325.1 Urophycis tenuis
CTTTCTCGACCCCGACGTTCAGCGCACTCTGTGGACGGCTGCGTCGCCGCACATCTAACAAGCCGCTGGTGGTTTTGCGCTCAAGAATAAAACAAGATAAATGATGTATCCAAATGCCAGGTTTGTGGAAGCTGATGCACGGTGACATGGCCCACATGCCCGGGAGTGGCCATAGACAAACAAACAGGGCTGTGGCTTTTCTGTCGGCATGTGAAGGGCAAACCGGAACCAGAGGGACCAAGCACCCGCATCTCCACCCAGCCTCCCCACCTGTGCCCCACCCCCTCCCCCACCCCCCCACCCCGTCCATCCCTTCTCCCCACACCCTCCCTCCCTCCTCATCGACCGACCCCGTTCGACTGAGCTCTTTCAGAGTGTTGAGTGAGCTCCTGGGGTCGTGGTGGACAGCGGTAAGCCCACCTGACGTCACCCTCGGGCCGCTGAAGGTTGTTGTTGCAACAACAAGCCGAACGCTTTCCTGAAGTAAGTCGCGTCTCCCTGAGACGCGCGCCGCGGTGCCTTGACCCCCCCGCTTTAAAATTGATGACCGTGAGGTGAGGAGTTCTGGCGCAGGAGGGGGGGGGGGGTGAGGATGAGGGGGAGGTTGAGGGGGAGGTGGGGGCCTTTTGCGAGCTGTCCACTGACACGCCACCCACACAGCCCTAAGCAGGGTGTTGTCCTCCTCCATAAATCACCCAATTCATTAAATCATCCCCCACCCCCACCCCCAACCCCCACCCCCCCCACCCAGATGGTCTGCTGGCCTCCCCCTCCCCCCACCTCCACCCGATTAGAGAGGCGAATGGCCCACCACAGCACGCTCACATCATCGCCGTGAGATACGTGACTGAAAGTTGGCTTTTTTTTTTTTTTAAAGGGATATTCCGCCATTTTTGGAAATAAGCTCATTTTCCACCTTCCTCGAGCAAAACAATCGATATTTACCCTTTTCCCGGTCATCCAGCCGTTCTGTGAGTCTGGCGGTACAACTTTTAGCTGTAGCTTAGCATAGATCATTGAATCGCATTAGACCATTAGCATCTCGCCCGCTTAGAAGTGATATGACGCGCCTCAAAGTATAGTCCCGGTATACCACCGGTAATAGCAGGTAATCACGTTGGTTGTATTGCCGGAAGAAGCCTACAGGGACTATTGAGGCGCTGTGTCATATCACTGCGCCGATGGTACCTTTGCAACTTTCCTTGATTATTACACCAGACTGAGAGTTAGTTCCGGGTAAAATCAGCCTAGAAAATCGCCACGTTTCATTTTCCGTCGGTCTTATTGCACTTTCAATCTTGAGAAGAGACAAGTTTTAAATGGGAAAATTCCGGAAATCGTAGTCACTTCTAGCGGGCGAGATGCGAATGGTCTAATCCGATTCAATGATCTATGCTAAGCTACAGCTAAAAGTTGTACCGCCAGACTCACAGAACGGCTGGATGAACGGGAAAAAGGGTAAAGATCGATTGTTTTGCTCGAGGGAAGGTGGAAAATGAGCTTATTTCAAAAAATGGCGGAATATCTCTTTAATGTATGGATTTATTTTCTCGGGCGGGGTGCTGGGGAAGTGGTACTTACTGAGGTTCTAATGCTTTTTTTGCACAACCGGGGGTATTGATTATTCATTAATTTCTGGGTCAATAGCAAAAAACGCTTTGCATCCCGACGCCGTGGCTGCTGAATATCTGCGGCGCCTTGCGTTGAAGACACCGTAATTCTCCCCCCCCCCCCCCCCCCCCCGTCACTTCTCGGTCTGTTTTCTCCATGCGCAGGCCGGCTCTGAAAAAAACAAAAACAAAGAGGGCGCCGAAGGAACGCTCTTGTCCTCGCAGGAACCTGAGGGAACCTCAACAGCAGGAGAACCCTGACAGATCGCCCTCGTGTCGGCAGAGCTGGGAACACGCTGCTCACTCAGCAGCTCTGTGGCCGCAGGCCACGAGATTCCACTACAATAGAACGAAGGAGGGTTGGGAATTGACCAATGTTTCAACTGTCAACGGGGCGCACCGCAAACTGAACGGAGAAGCTTTGGCACGGGTCTATCTGGGGCTCCTTGTTAGTCTTTCCACAAGGGCTGAGGAGACCGAAATGCAAATGAGGTGGTCGCACATCCCGTCAGAATGGAAATATGAATAATACAACACACAAAAAAAAGGTCCGAGTTGAAAGCACATGCATTATACAGGGTTTCACAGATAAGAAAGGAATGTGTGTGTGTGCGTGCGTGTGTGTGTGTGTGTGTGTGTGTGTGTGTGTGTGTGTGTGTGTGTGTGTGTGTGTGTTTGTGTGTGTGTGTGTGTGTGTCTGTGTGTGTGCATGTGTGTGTGTGTGGTGTGTGTGTGTGTGTGTGTGTGTGTGTGTGTGTGTGTGTGTGTGTGTGCGTGTGTGTGTCTGTGTGTGCGTGTGCGTGTGCGTGTGTGTGTATGCAAGCCAGCCAGAGAGTAAAAGAGAGAAAGAGAGAGAAAGAGAGAGTGAGATAGTTCATCGTATCATTCAAACATATGGTATATACTTCATCCAGGACAAAGGTGATTCCTGCCCACCACTTTGTCTATGAAAAAGCAAACAAATCTTAAAGCCAACAGCTGGCAGCGTCAGCAGGCCACTAAGGAAAATGAACCTGTTGCATCCTATTGCCTCCTGTGGAGGGAACAAGCTCCTCTGGAAGCAACAATGATTGAGCAAACAGATGACACTGACAAGAAAAAGTCTGATTGGCTGACATTTGATTGACCATGTGATGTGTGCCAATCCTAATGAACCGCTAACGGTCCCATAACGATGTGGGTGAGTACCGTCATCCTACATGTGATTACCAACACAAAGAGCTTCCCGCTGACCTGCAGGCCTCAGCGCCCCTCGCACCAAAGTTTACACATGTTAGCGGTTTTGCCGGTTTCGCCGCGGCTTATTTTTTTCCACGTCGACCACGTTCAAGTCCATTGACTCCGCTTTGATCAGAAGCGTGGGCTCCCTTCGGAAGGTCATTAGCGAGTCATCCGAACTGCTTGTAATTGCTTCTCTTTATCCAGAGCTGATTAGCGTGCGCCCGTTAAGCAGCCTGGCCCGCTGCACGGCGACCGCCAGCGTTCCAACACACGTCTCCCGTCCCGGTCCTCCAACCCCCCCCCCCTGTCCACGGCGTTTGGTTTTTCCTTTGCGGGACACAGAGGGGGGGGGGGGGGAGAAGAGAGACGGCCGGTCGCCGCTGCGTGCTCCACCGCATCGCTCCACCACATCTCTCCACCAGCGCATCGACTTAATCTGTCTCTGCCTGCCCCCCCCCCCCCCCCACCCCCCACCTCCCTCTGTCCTCACGGTGAGGTGACAGACAAGTGCAAACATTCAGCCGGGCCGCGGGTTCCACTCGCTCCTTTCTACTTTCTTAAGACGGAATCTCCTGGGAACCCTCGTGGCGGCCGACTTGGTGTCCACAGTGACAAGCCGCCTCGCGCACCGACCCGCATTGTCTGCCCTTCGTTAGTATTCATTTCTTCCACCGCGTGACCGTGGGGGCTACGGCGGGAGGAGGGGGGGGGGGGGGGGGGGGAGGGCATTGTCTGTGTCCCCCTCCCACCTCCGCCCCTCCCACCTCCCACCTCCCCCACCCCCACCCCCACCTCACCCCAGTAGTTCTGGAGGTTGTTCCGTGTGACTTTTATGAAGACCGTGACCGGCTGTGAAGAAGGACATTAAAGCAGAGGAAGTGGCAGGAATATGGAGGGGACACTTCAGAAGATGGCAGACAACAGTAAACAAGCCGGACAATGCCAATGTCACGCTGCGCGCGATCGAAATGCAAATTGTGATTTTGTGGAACCGACCCAGGGGGGGGGGGGGGGGGGGAGGGCGGGGGTTCTGCTTGCCGGTATATGGCCTCTATGAATACCGTGGCGACGACGTGTTTGAATTGAAAGGAGCACATCAATGCGTCTCAGTGTATGTGATGATGTTGATGCTCTATTGCAGTTGAAAGGGTTGTGGGGGTCTTGGCAGCGCTCAGAGTACACAGGAGCTACACCAGATGAAACATAACCAGGCGCTGCTCCGTGGACTTGTCAAAACATAGCTCACTCCAGAGTATCTCCATTTCCATGCTTATGAATAATATTTAACAAGCTGGCAGCAGAGTGTTGGTTTTAACCCCCCCCCCCCCACACACACACACACACACACACCTCACCCCCCCAGCTAATGTATGTGTCACACAAGGCTCTGTTGCACATGGTACGACACCTTAGCCGTGATGATGTATAGGCTTTCAAAAGACATCACTCTCTGCCCGCTGGATGCCATCCAACTTAGATCGACCAGATCTGTGCGTACTATTTATCGTGGAGCCATTTTGTTTACTGAGTGGGCAGCGTTTCGCAATGACCTGAATCTCATTGTTCATTTCACCGTATATATATACTGTATAGATTATATATACACCGCAAGACAACTGCTATCTTCGTGGTGTGTGGGCCCAGCAGGCAGAAATCATCTCTGAAAAGTGGTAGAAATATTGGCAACACTTATGCACTTATACAATATGGGTACAATAATTAACCAAGAACTAACAATGTACACAGTCATAAGTATTCGATTTAAACCAACATCCAACAATTACTGAATGGTCTCGTAATCATTCCCTAATGGTGTTCATGTTAACCAAGGCATTCATTTAAGTTGCAAATGTTTTTTTTTTTCACATGTCTTATTATAAATCTTAGAAACGCCCTTGTGTTTGCAGCGGCGTCATTGGCTGATGTTATGGCATTTGTTCCACTGATGAGTGCTCATTCGAGAGCACAATAGGGCCCTACCTGCGTCATTTATAAGTGGCAGCTCATCAAGTTGTGTCCACGCATTCAGCAGAAAAACAAACACACCCCGGCCTGACCCTCTACTCAGCGTGCACCCTGAGTGACAGGAAAGGGAACCTGATCAGAAAAGCATGTGTGTCTGGCACACACACACACGCACGCACACACACACACACACATACACAGTGCGCACACACATACACACACACGCACACAACACACACACCACACACACACACACACACACACGCACACACACGCACACACACACACAGACACACACACATACACACACACACACACACACACACACACATGCACACACACACACACACGCACACACACACACACACACACACACACACACACACACACACACACACACACACACACACACATACACACACGCACACACACATGCCCTAACAGTAATTTCAAGGGTTGATGGAACATGCTCAATTGTGCTTGACCGTAGAAAATTCTGCAAACTACTTTTTTATTTCTGCCAGCCTGGGCACTACTGTGTCCTGTCAACATACAGTGGCACATGTGTGTGCGTGTGTGTGCGTGTGTGTGTGTGTGTGTGTGTGTGTGTGTGTGTGTGTGTGTGTGTGTGTGTGTGCGTGTGTGTGTGTGTGTGTGTGTGTGTGTGTGTGTGTGTGTGTGTGTGTGTTTGTAGTCCAGTGTATATACAAAGAACAGAACACAGCAGAACATATGCACACGGTCCTTAGAAGTATGTTTAAACCAAGGCAGACAAACACTTTGACACTGCGTCTTTTTTGCCTAATTGATTGTTGTATGATCTCGGGTGTCTCCGTGGAAACGAGGTTGGGGGGGGGGGGGGTCTGTGGTGGAGGTGATGGCGGCAGAGTCGATGGTGGTGGAGGTGATAGTGGTGAAGGCGACAGTGGTGAAGGTAATGGGGTGGTGGAGGTGATAGTGGTGGAGGCGATGGTGGTGGAGGCGATGGTGGAGGAGGTAATGATGGTGGAGCTCATGGTGTGGAGGCGATGTGCCCCATTCTTCCCCAGGATTGATATTTGAGCAGATGGGGTGGGGTTTGGGGGGGGGGGGGGGGGGGTTGGAGGTGGGCGGGCGGCAAACCAGTGGCGTGGCAACTCTATTTGCATAATTGTATCATTAGTCGTAGAATTCCTTTCAGTCTGAGAAGAAGGAGGAAAGGGAGAAAAAAAGGCTCTTGCATCGGGTTGTGTGTGTGCTCACACAATGCTGCAGCAGCCAGCCAGAGGGATGGCTGCTGCCTCATTAGTCTGCCTCTTCCCTGCACAGGTCTGCCCCCACCTCGCTCAATGGCTGGAGAGGAGTGGCGTGGGGTGGTGGTGGTGGTGTGGCAGTGAGAGTGGTGGTGGTGGTGTTGGTGGTGCTGTGGCAGTGAGGGTGGAGGTGGTGTTGGTGGTGCTGTGGCAGTGAGGGTGGAGGTGGTGGTGGTGAGGGTGGTGGTGTGGTGGTGATGGTGAGGGTGGTGGTGGTGTGGCAGTGAGGGTGTGGGTGGTGGTGTGTTGGTGGCAGTGAGGGTGGCGGGTGTGGCAGTGAGGGTGGAGGTGTGGTGGTGAGGTTGGTGGTGGTGGTGGTGGTGGTGTGGCAGTGAGGGTGGTGTGAGGATGGTGGTGGAGGTGGGTGGTGGTGTGGCAGTGAGGGTGGTGTGTGCAGTGAGGGTAGTGGTGAGGGTGGAGGTGTGGCAGTGAGGGTGGTGGGAGGGTGGAGGTGGTGGTGGTGGTGGTGTGGCAGTGAGGGTGGCGGTGAGGGTGGTGGTGTGGCAGTGAGGGTGGTGGTGAGGGTGGAGGTGGTGGTGGTGGTGGTGGTGGTGTGGCAGTGAGGGTGGCGGTGCAGGCTGAGTTCTGTGAGTGACAGACCCGCGGTGTTCCCTGCCGGTTGGAGTGGGGGCCTCATTGAAGTGAAAAGCGATTGCACTTTCTCTCTCTCTCTCTCTCTCCCTTTCCCACACTCCTCCTGCGTGGCTCACGTCTGGCCGGGGGAGATGAGGAGGGGTGAGGAGGGGTGAGGAGGGAGGGGTTTTACGCCGAGGGCCAGATTGTGTTTGGTCTCTCTGACGTGAAGTAGCTTCCACAAAGTTGTGTTTGAAAGAGCCTCTGCAAAGACAGAAGCATCCCACCTTTGTTATCTGAATGGGGGTCCGGCCTCTCTCCTCCGACCGTGCCGGTCGCCGCGGCAGCAGAATGGGCCGACTGTGGAGGGATGAATGAGTGTGTAATTAGGAGGCAGCCATGCAGTCCAAGAATGTCCTCAAAGAAGTAGCCGAGTGGGCTTCTGTGTAGTGGGTTTAGGCGCAGTGCACCGGGGGGCACAGATCTCGCTTTTATTGTTTATTGAGGACACCATAAAAGAAGCATTTTCCCTCCCGTCCTTGGCGACGTGTTTCCCCCGTGAGCGCGAGGAACAGAAGGTCAGAGTCCGGGGCGGTCGCGCCATTCCATTACCAGACTATTTGACCGAGGCCGGTGAACGCGATCACCACAATCGCGGTGGATCGCCTTGGTAACCGTCCACCGACCGGTCGTATGACACAAACGAGAACTAGCATGGCAAACTGGACGAACGGGGGGGACGGCAGAACGACGTTTGATTGAGCTTTTTTTTTCCAACATCCATCACAATACGTTCCGGGTTTTCGAGTAAAACTTTCAAACTGATTGCGCTCCCAACT
>JAXIVH010000383.1:37775-42775 GCA_036785325.1 Urophycis tenuis
CTGAGGTAATTTCCACCAATAATCCAGCCAAATACCCCCTCAGATGCATTTTTAGCGACGGTCAATATTTATCAAGTTTAGGGGTATAAGCTAGCCTGGGAATTCCCATGCTGCTTTGCGCGCGATTTCATTCTCACTGCAAAGACAGCCTGGAAACCACCGCCCTTATTTTCCCCTGAGTTAGGGAACCAATCACAGAACGGGGGGCAGCAAGACGATGAAGACGTCTATGCGCGACACCGAAGCTTGTAGCGTGTTAATCCAACATGGCAGCGGACACAACGTTACCGTTCGATGCAGCCTTAGAAAGTGTATTAAGTAGCTTTTGTAGCAATTAATGTAATTTTAGTAGCTAATTTTTAGTAGCAATTGGCTATGAATCGCGCGCAAAGCAGCATGTGAAGAACCAGACGCCATTTGATAGACATTCGTAGGGCCCAATAAACGGCTCTAGGCATTCGTAAACCACGCCTCAAATACGAGAAAATGCACACCTAGTTCCCAGACCACCATCTCATCGAGATGTGGACGCGTCAGCCAGGCTAGGTATAAGCCGAATGGCTTAGTATTGGAGTGCCTGGTACACTGTGTATATCTGGTAAATTACCCCACTATAATGCATGGATTGTTACCCAACTTCTGTAGTAGTACATATATGGTCTGTACTCACAAAACGAGGCATTTTAAAGTTTGTAAGTACACCAGGAGTTTATTTAAAAGAGCACTTTTCTGATAGCTTCAACTAGCTGTTGCTAAGGCTACCGCTGCGTCGACGTCTCTTCCGTCTTTCCGGATAAGTTGGTGAAAGTCCTCTTCACATGTGTAAGGAAAAGGTTAGTGAATTCAACACTCCATCGAAATGCATTGACAACTGGAATAATTGAATACTTGAAATAGATGTGTGTTGAATTCACTAACTTTTTCCTTACACTTGTGAGTTTTGAAGAGGACTTTTACGAACTTATCCGGAAAGACGGAAGAGACGTCGACGCAGCGATAGCCTTAGCGACAGCTAGTTGAAGCTATCAGAAAAGTGATCTTTTAAATAAACTCCTGGTGTACTTACAAACTTTAAAATGCCTCATTTTGTGAGTACAGACCATATATGTACTACTACAGAAGTTGGGTAACAATCCATGCATTATTAGTGGGGTAATTTACGAGATATACACAGTGTACCGGGCACTCCAATACTAAGCCATTCGGCTTATACCCCTAAACTTGATAAATATTGACCGTCGCTAAAAATGCATCTGAGGGGGTATTTGGCTGGATTATTGGTGGAAATTACCTCAGGGTGAATTTTACTCCGAACCATCACTTTAATGAGCCAGCTAACCGGGCCTTGATAGAGACGGACGATTCTGATTCTGATGTTTTAGGGACAGTAACCATTTCATTGCTGATGTGAATTTGACAGTAAACTTAACTTTAGAACATAGATGAGAGAAAATTTATTGAATGTATTGTATTAAATTAAATAAGATAGAAATAAAAAAAAATAATTATTATGATTTCTTATTTAATATTTTTTTGTCCAGAATTTTGTTAGGCCTTCTCTGAATGCGTAGAAGGCCCCGAGGGTTCCCTACTGCTATGTACTCAAACTAAGTATACTAAGTACGCTAGGTATGGATGTCGGCACACGACCCGTCTCTTTTCTTTCTACCTCCTACGTTCTCCGAGCTTGGAGAACCGGCCAGCCTGGCGGGAGGCAGGACGTCGAGTCGTTTGGCCGCCCCGTGGCCACATCGTAGCGTAGGTCCAATCTCTCTCTCTCCTCACCCACACGGCATCGTAGCGTAGGTCCAATCTCTCTCTCCTCACCCACACCGCATCGCCCGTTTGGTCTTATTCATGCGCGTGCCCCCACCCGCTCTCAAGAGCCAAGATTAAGACAGCTTTACTGGCATGGAGAACTTTTACATTTGCATTGCCAAAGCAAAAACCAAAAGTTAGAACAAATAGATATAACATAAATGGAAAATAACAACACTACAAATTTTAGTAGTAAAAATAAAATGGTCTAGAATACAATACAATGCAAACATAAATGTATTGGGTGAAAAAGTAAGACTATCATTTTAGGTACTGCAGCCATGGTTGATGGATATAGGTTTGATTTAATCAAACTCTTTCCTGGGACTTCTAGGCGATAGAATGAAATGTCTTAACTCAATTTCTCCCCCTCTCTCTCTCTACAACTCTCCCTCATGCTCTCTACAACTCCCTCTCTCTCTCCCTCTCTCACTACAACTCTCTTCCTCTCCCTCACTACTAGTGCCTCGCTCTACAACCTCCCTCTCTCTCTCTCTCTCTCTCTCTCTCTCTCTCTCATCTCTCATCTCTCTCTCTCTCTCTCTTTCTCTCTCTCTCTCTCTCTCTCTCTCTCTCTCTCTCTCTCTCTCTCTCTTCTCTCTCTCTCTCTCTCTCTCTGCACTTCCTCTCTGAACTTGAACACCCTCAGTAAACATGAACATGAATAGTAAATGATTACTAGACCCTTGGTTAACTAACTAACTGCTAATTAGCAGTTAACACTAACACTTTGTTGATGCTGATACGGCATTAACTAAACGTTAATTAATAGTTAGTGTACCCTTATTGTAAAGTGGTTCTCTCACCCTTTTCATCCTCACAGGTTTTTATTGTGTGTTTCTGGCCCTCACCCTGGCCCCCTCCCCCTGCTGGGGGTGGGTGAGAGGGGGTGGGGGGGTGATTATTGGTGTTTGCACACTGCTGAGCTGCTGCAGAACAAGTTCTGCATCGTTGGAAGCATCAGCAGCTCACTCGGATCAGGACCAGCGTGCGTCTCTGTTGTGAGATCTGCTTTGTTTCATGTCGAGAAAACACACACTCTGTGTGTGTGTGTGTGTGAGTGTGTGTGTGTGTGTGTGCATGTGTGCCTGTGTGCATGTAATCAGATGGTTGTAATTCCAGCTTGGCCTCTACACTGTGAACAGCCTGGCTGTACGGTGTATGCAGAGGTAACATTGTGTGCACTGTGAGCTGTCCTTTGGTATCCCTTGGTATTGATTTGACTGATTGTTTTGCAGATCAAATTGTAATTACAGTTTTCGGAAAGGCTAGGCGAAAAATAAGAAAGGATCAATAATACCTTGATTATTCCATTGTTAAAATGGAATATCTTGGCTGCTGTGGCCTTTAATCAACCCTTTCAGTCCACAATGAATCAACTAATTAGGCATGGTATAAGTACTTTTCATCAGCGTGCTTTAGCGCCAGCTAATTAGGAAGTCTTTCCTGATATGGGGCCCAGATGTTCATTTGAAGGGTCATTTGCTCTTGTTGTTGTATTTTAACAAGGATCTAATCTGAAAAATGTATAATTGCCGCCAAACGTGTTTGCCTTGCAAATTGTTCTGGGCCAAGAGGTCCAGCCAGTGATTTAGGATTTACATTCAGTCATTTTGTTCATTTGACCAGGGCCATTTCTACATGGCTGAAATATACATCATACTTACCAAAATGATTTGCATTTGTGTGTTTGTGCATGTGTGTGTGTGTGTGTGTGTGTGTGTGTGTGTGTGTGGTTAAGATTTGAAGACAGCAGAATCAGTTCCCAGATTTAGGTTAGGCTGTGACTCGAGCCATGCATCACAAGTGGTGCTTGCATGTGTGTGTGTATTCACATATTCACATTTTGTGTGTGCGTGTGTGTGTGTGTGTGGTGTGTGTACATGTGCGCGTGCGTGCATGAGTGCGTGTGCAACTGTGTGCGTGTGTGTGTGTGTGTGTGTGTGTGTGTGTGTGTGTGTGTGTGTGTTGTGTGTGTGTGTGCAGAGTATGGAATGCTTTGAACCGACTCTGCTTCTGCAGCAACTAAAAATTTGGTTTCCTGCAAGGTGTTCAGTGAACAAAGGCAACACGTGACATTTTAACGGCTCCACACCAAGGATCTTGTGAAGCCGCTCGTATAAAAAGAAATCATTTACCAGAAACAGGTGTCTTTACAGTCTCTTAAAGAGGGGAAACATACTGTTTTTTTAATTAGCCTTTACTTTCATGTTCAAACTAAATACACTTTTATTTTCACAAGATTATGTGTTACAATTATTTAGATACCTTTTTTTTTTACATTCTTATTACTTTACTGTTACTGTTGATGTGCAAGTAGCAAACAGTAGCATCAGTAATTTTGTGACCATGGTTATTTTGAATTCAGGTCACACGCATGTCATAAGTATTGAACTGATTTTGTAAATAGAGTGGGAATGTATGTACCTGTGCTGGTTAGTAGCTTGTTTTCACACTGCTGTTGGGGGATCAAAGACGCAATTACCTGGGAAGTATTTCACATGCTACAGTAGAACCTTATGTTCAGGGAGGACTTTACATCCCATTAAGAATTTCACATCACATCATTTGATATTTGCCTTCGGTGAATGTTGTTAATCTCATAGATACACAATATATGTACGACTAAACAGATTTCTAATTCATTCAAGTAGTTTTATTGAATAAAAGAAAACTTTCAACCTGGACCCTATTTTATGGCCTAATTTCTATGAATACTAACAGCAATTTTCGAAATGCATTGACCTTGCTCAATTCTGGACACATTTAAAACGTGTCCACATAAGTCCCTGAGACTCAAAATGAATTCGGAAAATTGAGATCCAAGTTTGAAAAAGTTTTCCTTGAAATTAAAGAAATGGCTCCAAAGCTGAACGACTCCAGTCTCATTACTCTGCCAGTCACAGAATAGTTGAACAGGACTCATTAAAACTGTTGCTGCCCTCGATGGGCCACTTCAACACTAAGGCTACTTAAGTGTACTTAACCTTTCCAAATCCCAAATCACCCGGTAAGAGATACAAAAAAAAAAAAGTAGATATATTTTCACCCTGGTGAAAGTGTTCTGTTCAGCTTCATTAAAAGTCCTGGACTTCATGAGTGCCTTGCCATTCCCTTTAATGAGTTTGGCACCTTTGACATGCAAACAGCTGCTAAGACACTTCTGGAACGGCTCAAATGCT
>JAXIVH010000383.1:47775-54896 GCA_036785325.1 Urophycis tenuis
GGGATGTTCCATGGGAGTTGTTGTGAATCAGTTCTCTTCAGGCATCTATGGATTTTCTGTCACCGCTGAAACCGTTCATTGTGAACGACGGTCATGCCGATTCATCTGTACCCGTGGTAATTGCTTTAAGATTGCGTTTCATGTTTTCAGTGTCCACCGTTATGGTTAACAGCAGAATCTACAAAAGAACCTAATTATCGAAAGACAGAGAACACGACCGCAACCTATCCAGAAAGATTCAATTTGAAGACTATATTCTTCATGGTAAACAGATTATATCTTAGGTGCATTGGATATAATATATACATATGTAAAAATAGTCACTCCCCTTGTGCAATGGTTCACAAAATCTCTATATTTTATAAAATAGTGTCACTTAGTGAGAGGCAATACGACATTTAATAAGCTCAATGGTTTATAGTATGAGCCGCATGAATATGGGCTAAATCTTGTTCGCAGTATAACGTATGAACAACGTCCATAAGCAGTAAATGTAGGCCTATGTCTTCACTACGCTTGGATCTTCATTACACTATTTTGGTTTAACTGCTGTGGTTCTTCACAGCTGGACAAACGTTTACTGTGCAAGGCTTTGCCTCAGAACTAAAAAGGTTACATCAAAATGTCCTCTTGGCATCGGATGTATTTTGAGACCGATGGAGCCTCCATCCAAGAGGGGGGGTAGCGAAGTGAAACCAAACAAAAATCCAATATTTAAAATAAACCGATAAACCGTCCTTTTGGCTGGACATGGCATGCGTAATTGCGTTCTTGATACTGCTTTTATGAAATCCCAGCAAGTGATTGCCTTCAGAAGGCAGGGATCAACCACCACACGCACGTCGACCGGCCATCCTTCTGATACCGGCTGCGTGCTCCGAGCGGAGGCCGAGATCAAAGTAGAGATCTCTCCTACACACATAACGGGGGGGAAAAATAAATGATACTCGCCCGATAACAGCTAGCAGATTTGATAGAGCGGGAGACCGTGTTTACGTGGGATGGGTATAAGGCAGGGTAGACTCCTCTACCCTCGGCACTACCTCCTCTGGAAGCAAGAGGCAAGCTCGCCATGTGATGAAGCAGGCATGGAAAATGGAAGACAGATGTTATGCATTTCCTTGAGGTGGCGGACGCAGAGAATCCCGTGTATGAATGACTAATGCCATGACAGGAAAACTCGCCCCGTGTTGCAGAGTCAGGAGGAGGAAATCAACTCGCAGGAGAGATGGGGATCTTTCACTGTGGAACATTTCTCAGTGAACTTTAGCGGACCCCAGTTTCGAAGCCTCAAACTTGTGGATTAGCTGACTCCAGGGAACCCCACCGCCCCCCACACCACCCTCCAGAGTGCCTTGCCCATCCTTCACGCAACAGAAAAACCCACTCATGTCTCAGCTCCTGGCGCTCTTAGATCTTACAGTGTTATAATGGCGATCCAGTATGTTGAACATGCAAAAAAAAACTACATCGGGGGCCCAGGAATTTATTCTATATCTGCATCTACCGAGGTCTGTGGGGAAACCACACTGATCGTAAAATGCAGCGCATACATGTATATATATTTTCCTAATAAAATGTTAACGATATACAAACACGCATGCACCGCTCGGCTTCGAAACCTGACCGGGCAACGGAGTCAGTCCCCACACGAGGGCCTTCTATATATACATACGTCTTTTAAAAACGTATACAGCCTTACAGCAGAAAAGAGTGGACCGCGTTAGCATGGCGGTGAGGAGGACTCAGAGCTGGGTTCAGGTTCACACGAGTCCTCGACAGACCCACAAAGCGAAGCGCTGGGCGCAGACTCCTACAGCTCCTGGGGAAGGGCCTGTGGCTGTCAGTTGGGGGGGTGGGGGGGGGGGGGGGGGGGGGGGGGGGGGTCTAACCAGCAACAGCCAGATGTAGAAAAACTCTGTTGCCCACAATCCATATGGCAATGTTTACACGTCCTCTGTGCGGCTCAAAGATGAAAGTGGGGGAGATTCATTTGAGCTGATTTTATGACATGTTTTAGCAAATTTTCAGGAGACTTAAATGCAGTGTTGAAGTCTGTTCCTTAGCATGCTATGACTGGTCCATTAAATGTAATATCCCCGAGTGAATGCAAAGACAATATTACTCAGGAAGACACTGGAGAGTACAAAGCTATGTATGTATTATTCTGTCCTCGGAGCAGAGGGAATTCAGCTTTTAATGGTGCTGAATAGCACGACTCGACTGGAAGTTAAATGCTGATCTGAGAGAAAGTAAAGTAGACCTCTGGGAAGGAAAGCGCCAAAGAACAAAATTAAAAGCAGAGGACAATACTTTTATTGTGAAAAAAGCAACATTGGGAAAAAAAGTCTATTCTGGCACAATTGTGTCTTTTTTTTTTATATTACAAGAAGGAAAGGCTACAAATCTTGATAATTTATACAAATACAACAACTTTCAAAAAATAAATCTTTAATTTAGTAAACTCTGTGAGCAAGTTTCTGCAATAGCCTAGCACTTGAGATCCCTGAGCAGAGGCACAGAGTGACGTTTAGCTCCTTCCTTCTTCACTCGGGCGCCGTTGACTCCTGAACACTTTGTACATCCAGAAATGAACACATTTGATGTGCGCGCACGTGTGTGTGTGTGTGTGTGTGTGTGTGTGTGTGTGTGAACAATAACACAGTATTTGACCCAATACAAAAACTGTTGTGGAGGTTACTGAATTCAGGACCAGACAGCAAGAATAACCACATCGCCACTGTCCAATAAACACGAGAAGCCATCTACACGGACAAAAACAAAACTCACGACACCATGTACGTCGGCTGGGCGCCATGACAACCCCGGGACGGTGAGAAGGACTGACGGGGGGAGACGGACACAGTGAGGGGGGGAGATCAGCGTTTACTCACCCAAGAACAAGGCTACAATGATAAACACACAACGTTTCCCTCACAGCGGAGAGAGAGAGAGGGGGGGGGGGGCTTCATCGAAGGCAGATACAAATAGACAAACCCTAGGGATTAATAAGGACTCTTTCTCTTTACATTTATACCCTTTCTTCAGATGTATGGTTGGATTCTTTCCCCCAACCATGACTCACAACAGTGAGGTGTAGTAGCTGTCCCATACATCTTTGTTCAATTATATATATATGTATATATATGTGTGTGAAACACAGTGCCAGCTGGTTTTGTTGCCAAGGCAACATAAAGTAATAATTAAATAAACCACAAAAACATCGTTTGACAGGTTTAGTTTTTTTTTGTGGGGGCGGGGGGGTGAGGGGGAGGTTAATAATATAAGACTGCAGAATGTTCTTCACTCTCTGCAAATAGATTATCGTACAATCTGGAAGGTGCCCTGGAGTTTTCTTAAAAACACAGAATATATACCAAATCATGAGCTTCTAAAGACAACACCCCCCCCCCCCCCAACAACAACAGCTCTGGAGCCTGGAGACAGAACAGCACAACGGGGCCTCGGGTGACGAGCGGTGGGAAGACGGTGACCGGTGACTCAGCCTCGCTCAGGACTAAACCCTCCTCCTCCACTGCTGACCAGACTGCCCTTCTGTATACTGTACACAATATATTAGGCTTAATTTGTACAAAACACCAAAAAATGACCCATGGAACAGAGAACGGGTGACACTCGCGTGATTCCCCACGTGGGGACGTTAAGGAGTGCATTGGTTAGATCGGCTATTGTCTTGTTATTTTTTTGTTGTTGTTTTTTGTTTTTTTGGTTAGAAAGACTCCGTCCAACGGTAACAGCTTTTGTACAGACGGCGTGCTTCCAGTGTCCCCCAGTGCCGTCGCTTTAAGAAGGGGCGTGGCCGTAACCGGTTTGCAACGGTCAGTGTTGGTGATTGGCTGCCGAGGCGCGCCCTCTCCTGCGAGGGGAAGTGCGGTGTGCATGTCTGTGTGTGTGTGTGTGTGTGTGTGTCTGCGTGGCGGTAGGCCCTGCGACTCGCGAGCTACAGCCATGCAGCAGGTTTGCACCGACCGTGGACGGTGATAAAAAGGCATCGCCAAGCCGAGGACCAAAGCAGCCTGCAATTCCTTCATGCGTCACTCCGGCTGATTATAGTGCAACTCCTCGAGTTCACTCCTTTAGCACGCTGGACTCAACTTCCACCAATTTGTCGACTTTGATTTTTTTAATTAAAAAACTAATTCTTCCCTTTTTCTTTTTTTTTTTCAATGAGTGACACACATGATTGACATAATTCCTTGCTGTAAATAATCCCCGTTGAGCGCGTCTGGACGTCTGATGTTTGTGTAATCTCATCAGCAAAACAAACTCATGGACTGAGCTCCAGGCGCGTTCTCCCCAGGAGATCCCGTAGACCCATCGGCTTTCTGTAACCCTCCTGGAATCCTTATGACCTTTCGGGGGACTCACCTATGGCCTTACTCAAGTTTAAGTGCTCTAGTGAAATCAACAAACAACAACAACAACAACGACAACAACAAAAGAGCCAAACAACAAAACAAAGTACAATAAAATAAAATAAAAATACCACTGTTGTGTTTTCGAGGAACGTTCTCAGGAATCCCACGCAGTGTAGCAGCGCAGTGCAGTCATGGAGTACCACTACCACCACCACTACTCCAACCACCACCACCACCACCACCACCACCAGTCACACCTCCACTACAGCGCTCCAGTGGAGACCACCTCCTGCAGCCTGGAAGGGTATTGCGTCACTCGGAAGTGAATGTCACCACGGCTGAAACAAACCATCCTCCTGTACTCATCTCTCCCTCTCTCCCCTTCCATCCTTCTGCAGGGAGCAGCAGAAGGGGGAGGAGAGTGCCCCCTCCCCCCACCCCCCATCCCCGTCCGCCGGCTTCTGCTGCACACCAGATGGGCCAGGTGGGTAGGTGGCGGTGGTGGCGGCGGAAGGTGGTGGTGGTGCTCTGTGGGGGGGGTGGGGGGGGGGGGGGGGGGTGCAGAGCAGAGCAGGTGTGCTCAGGGCCCGGCGGTCCTCAGGCCCTGCTTCTCCATGATTGTTCCACAGCTTGCGCAGGTTGGACTGGGTGATGGCGGTCGTCGGGCTTGAGCTGCAGCGCGCGGAGGTAGTTGGCCTCCGCCTCCCTGCACGCTTGCCGTTCAGGTGCAGGATGGCCCCCAGGTTCATCCAGGCGGCGGGGGTACTGGAACAACGAAACACACAGCAGGTGGAGGGTGAAAGGACCTGCCGTGGCTGGGTTGCTTTTTTTCTTTGACTAAAATGTAAAAAGTTTTGGGGGAATTGAAACCGGCCGGGGCGGGGGGGGAAGACACAGACATTCAGGGCCGGGGAATACTTTGTGGTGGTTTTTCAGGTTGGTTTCATTGGCTGAGCACCCTTATTGGAGGATGTTTTGATGCGCCTCACACCTTAATTGAGTTTTTTTTTACCTCAGATCAGTATGCACTTCTCTCTCTCCTTGGCTCCGGTTATTTACTCTTTAACAAACATTTAGTTTTGATAAATGACTCCCGCTGATCTAAATTGCAAATGTACTGCCAGTGGGATGTAGTCCGAGCCGCCATAAAGAAATAAAATAAAAACATCACAAATATATATGAAAGAGAAAAACGAAAATGAAAAATCATGTGGTAAAAGCTGGAGGCTGAATGCCCCGAGCGTGTGTTTGATGAGATGAATAATGTTGAAAGTGCTCGATCTGGGTGGATGGCTCTATTAAGACTACCCACATAATCCCCATCCAGTGTTCATTCAGGGGGTTTTTACCAGCAAGATTGCATATCACTGAGCAGCACCATGCCAGAGAGCTGGCAACTAAATGCACATTAAATACAGAAAAAATTGCAGTGAGAAAATGATTATGCTTGATGCCGTTGACACATCCCCTTTGTAGACGTGACGTTAGCAGGGGGACCGGTTTCAGTGCAATTATACTATGACCAAATTGCCAAAGAAGTCACACATTCTGAATCTTAATATAATAACTGATAGAAAGAAGTGATTTTTACTAATCTTTATTGAAAAAATAAAAAAATAAATAAAAAAGAGTGAATATGAAGGCATTCCTCCGTTGAGCTCACCACAGCACCGCTGCTGTGGCGTGAGAGTCAAACTCTGCTGTTTGGATCACCGAGATGTGTGGGTACAGAGTTCTGAGGTTAGTAGCTTCCCCCCCCCCCCTAACTCCTCCTGTCTGGGACCACCGTTGTCAGAGGGAGTGACCAACTAACCCGTCCCGCCGTTCCCCCTTTGAAGTGGGCGGGAGACAAATGTCTTTCCCTGCTGGCGCCGTTATACCGCAAACAGGACGCCCGGGGTCCAAGGAGGGAGCTGAGCGTCCACGTAGGAGACTCCACCCAAGACAACAGGCCGGGTGTCCACCGCCACGCCCCAATCACACGGGAGCCAGGGAGGACAGAGGACGAGGGAGGGGGAGGAGGAAGGGCAAAGCCCACATCTGATCTCCATTTGAGGAGCAGAAGGGGAGAGAGAGACGAGAGGAGAGAGACGAGAGAGAGAGAGAGAGAGAGAGAGAGAGAGAGAGAGAGAGAGAGAGAGAGAGAGAGAGATAGAGAGAGAGAGAGGTGGAAGGACGTCTAATTCGGCCCAATTAGCCCGCTATTACTGCCCAGCTCTCCCTGCTTTGTGACGGACGCGTCACGGCGCTCCCGGCGTCGGAAAAAGGAGGCGCGTGGCCGTCATTCATCTCAATAGGCGCTATAATGACGTCCATTTTTGGACAGCCCCGGCGACTTTCTGTTCACAATTATCTCCTCGTTTTATCACTGTCACGTTGTGGACCCGGCCGTGATTAAACGTGTCCCTACAATTAGGAGGCCTGCTGCAAGCCTTGATTTGTTTCTCGATGTAATCAAAAGCAATTGAGTCGATTATGATTTAACGAGAGCAAGGGGGGGGGAGAGGTGGTGTTGGTTATAATTACCATGGTTGAATAACAAGAAGCTTCCAAAGCAATGTTTTGAAGAAACGAGTGACGTTCTGAACAACAGAGTTCACTATAGTGGAGTGCAGACACTTCTCTTTCCTTTAAGTGCAAGTGAGGTTTTTTTTGGAGATTATCTGGGAAAAAACATTGCGCAACACCGTTGTGTGGTCGAAAAAAAAAAAAAAACCGAACCCCAAATGAAATCAGTTTGAG
>JAXIVH010000383.1:55096-97596 GCA_036785325.1 Urophycis tenuis
TACAAAGCGAAAAATTCATGTCATGTATTATTCTTTCTTAAGTTCACATATAAAAGCCTAGATTTCACAGCTGCCCAGCCACAGAAAATAAATGTCTCCCCCCCCACCACCCACCCACCCACCAGAGTGAACCCGAACCCCAACCATGAAAATCAAAACACAGGCCCATTGAAATCCATTCCCCCAGAACGCTGCCCGCCAGGGTGCTGGCGGTCGCGGCGCGGCGGACAGACAGACATCAGACACGCGGCGTGAAACAAGAGCACCCCCCCCCCCCCCCCCCCCCCCCCCCCCCCCCCCGCCCCCCCCCCCCACCATCCCCCCACCGAGCGGCGTACCTTGCAGAGGAGCGTGGCGACCTGCCGCAGCTTCAGCCCGTGGAAGACGCACAGCTCGTACAGCGCCGACACGGCCAGCACCGTCACGCCCTGCTCCTTCCACAGCATGCTGCACGCCGCCAGGACCAGGCTGCCCGGGAGCCAGGCACTGGGGCGCCGGGAGCCCTCGCCGCCGCCGCCGCCGCCGCCGCCACCGCCACCGCCACGCCCGCAGTGGCGCACGTAGCACAGCAGGGAGAGCAGGAAGAACAGCGCCGCGCCCACGTCGGCGCGGCCCACCACGCCGGCCACCGCCTCGGTGTGGACGGGGTGCGAGGCGAACAGCAGGCCCGCCAGCAGGCTCCAGGGCCCGCGGCCCAGCAGCAGGCGCGCCAGCAGGGCGAACAGGCCCGTCACGGCGCCGTGGAAGGCCACGTTGACCAGGTGGTAGCCCCGCGGCTCCAGCCCGCCCAGGGCGTGGTTGAGGCGGAAGGACAGGGTGCAGAGCGGCCGGTAGGACTTGTGGCTGCCGCTGTGCGTGAGCAGCGTGCCCCAGAAGTCGTCGAAGAAGATGTTGGCCCAGGGGGTCTCCGGCAGCAGGTCTTGGTTGGTCTTGATGGCGCGGCTGGAAGGAGACAAAAAAAAAATCAGCAGGTTTAGTTCTTTTGAAACGGGCGTTACGAATGGACAGCTGCGGTACGGGGGAATCAATGCAGGCAGCGGGCTGTGGGATAAAATAAACCGAGAAGCGAGCGATGAATGTGGACAATGGCAGTTTTTTTTTGTTTCTCCTCCCGCCATATTCAATTTGTAGAATGCGGCTAGTCTAAGAGTAAAAAAAAAGTGTTTATCATACAATTCTACTGGCAACACAGCACATGTCTGTCCCTCTGAGGGAGCCTTACAGCTATTCTTTGCCTGCGCGGGCCGAGCGGAAAGTATAGGTTGCCATAACGAAATCCTGAATTTGCTTTCAGCTTCCCTTGAGAGTGTGGTCAAGTGGCAGTCACACACAGAAAATCAGAGGGTGAGCTTCGAGATGTAGGCCTTTTCACCGCCGTAGCCAAAGCTCTTACAGCTGTAGACTTAGGGATTAAGTAAGGGCACCACACCCTGAGCCGCAGCCGCGCTGCAGGCACGTAGCAGGAAGAAAACGTGAGGATACCATCTCGGCAATAAGAAATACCGCCCGTGATCCTGAAAATCAAAATGGCCGGCCGGTGTCGGCTTGTGGATGAGCCATTATTCACTGGAAGGGCAGCAGAGACAGAAGGCAGGCCACACGTTGTGTGTTGTTAACGGCCCTGTATAGAAGACAGAGTGTTCCACGGGGGGTGGAGGAGGGGGGGCCCCGGGGGCCACGCCCATCCCTTTCGGTCACCCAGACCTCCAGGACCACCGTTCCCCAGGCGGCGGTCATCGCCTGCACCAGTCACACACTGCCCCCCCCCAGAGATTTACCAGGCGCGCACCTGTGATGTGACACACTCCAGAGGGGCCGTCGACCGTGACAACCGGTGTCGGTCGAAGCGTTTTTTTTTTGTTTTTTTTTCCAGCTTTTACGAGACTCTCTGTGGTCGTTATGGCCCTCAGCGTGCGGCCAGACACAGCCACAGATCTCACCCGCGGGGCACGCCGGAGGGGGAGGTGCTGATACTGATGGGTAAAGGGGGGGGGGGGGGGGGGGGGTGAGGGTGATGAAAGGATCCCTCCTCTGCTAGCAGCGTGGCAACAGCAGGACAGAGGTGTTATAATTAAAGAACCATGATGAATGGAAGGAGTGACAAATGACGAGCGGTGAGCAGCCAGGAGCCCGCCAATGTAATCAGCTACCGCGGCACTGCCGCTTAGCAGCACACAGTTATAGTTTCACGACAAACGGGGGAGGCAAAGTAAAAGTCGATAGTTGTCAAACCAATCAGAGGGCCTTTCAATAGCGACTACCAAACATGCGGATTGACGCGCAAACGAGTTCGGCATTGAGCCGACCGCGTACACAACACTTCCTATTCAGTTGTTCCCATTCAACGCGGCTACAATTACAAAGGGAAAATGCTGTATGACTGAGGTCAGCTGAAGAGCTGTCAGATGGTCTACAGTGAGACTGGAACAGGGATTTTTCAAAAAAAAAAAAAGACCAAAGGGAGTCAGAGGTGGCTTCCAATAGGCGAGGTGGGTTTTTCTTCTGGTTGATAGAGAAGGAAAGTGAATGCCATCCTACCTCAGGCTGTTGGCAGAGCCACAGACATAATCAGCTTGGATATAATAGAAATGCCTTGGCTGTCAGTGAGCAGAAGATGATTGGGTTGCTTTGGCCTCTCAGGTCAGACTGGCAGGGACTGAGCCGGTAGCTTAGCTTCACTTCATGACTCAGATGTGCCCGTTTATTTTCTCTGGCCCATTTGTCAAATTAAATCTTCCTTTCACCGCAGGATGCGCACATAAGAGGCATTACGGTTCAATTACATCTCTAAGCCATTTTGGAGACAAGTGCACTGTTTTTCCATTTCATCCAGTGGTGCGGCAGCCAGTCGGAGCAGCAGATACAATATATATTGCCTTAGAAAAAAAAAAAAAAAAGCCACAGCAGATATTGTTGGCAGTGCAACACAGGCGCACACCAACGCCAGGCGCTCGAAAATCCCACATCAGTTACGGCCTTTCTGGATTCAGGGGTCACTGGGTATGTGATTTACCTCTCATTGTCCGTTTACGTCATCGACACAAGCAAGACATGTGGTTGACAGAAACGGGTTTGAGGGGGAAAAAAAGCAAAGAATATAGAGACGGAGGGGGGATAAGGGAAAAACACCGCACAGTGACTTCTGCAGCCCATCCAGGCAGCAGCTCTTTAAAGAGCCAGTGAACTCCGTCTGCCCGCCCCTGGGCCGACCGCACGCAATCCCGCATGACGGGGGCCACCGGGACCGTCACCGGCTCCTCCCGGTGTGCGTTCGCCTCCGTCACTCCCCCTCCTCCGTCGGCACCGGGCCGCCAACCCCGATCGGACCCCCTCCCTCTCGCGACTACCGGCCGGACCGGGGGGGGGGGGGGGGGCGCTTCGGAGCCGAATATTTGAATTTCTGCGGCTGAGCGGGGAGCCGGAGAGACAGGGGAGGGCCGTTCCCTGGCGAGCGCGGCGAAACCTTTTCCAGCCGGGAGCACATTCCATGGTGAGACCACGGGCCTGCACGCCGACTCCCAGAGGAGCGAGTGGGGTGGGGTGGGGGGGGGGGGGGTGGAGAATCACAAGGCAGAAAACAAGTGAAAGGCCCCATGTCTTCCACTTTCTCATCACAGTATCTCTCTCTCAGGAGCTCACGCTCTGGTCCATCCCAAGTGAAAACCCCATGTCTTCCACTTTCTCATCACAGTGTCTCTCTCAGGAGCTCACGCTCCAGTCCATCCCAAGTGAAAGGCCCCATGTCTTCCACTTTCTCATCACAGTGTCTCTCTCAGGAGCTCACACTCCAGTCCATCCCAAGTGAAAACCCCATGTCTTCCACTTTCTCATCACAGTGTCTCTCTCAGGAGCTCACGCTCCGGTCCATCCCAAGTGAAAGGCCCCATGTCTTCCACTTTCTCATCACAGTGTCTCTCTCAGGAGCTCACGCTCCGGTCCATCCCAAGTGAAAGGCCCCATGTCTTCCACTTTCTCATCACAGTGTCTCTCTCAGGAGCTCACGCTCCGGTCCATCCCACCCAGGCGCAGGCTAGATACTCATCTTCGGAATCCAAACAAACAGAGGCCACGGCTCTCCAGCCGTTTGTTGTTGTTTTTTTTCCATATTGATTTGTAGCACGGGTGTGGGCAGTCACAAATGCAGCAGGAAATGATATACGCTCAGTGCTCTACCACTATATCAACTTATGAATTCTCGTTTTTTTTTTTTCATTTGATGAGATATGAAAAAAATGATTACATAGAAAGCAGAAATCTGTGCAGACTGCAGTAGCCCCACACAAGCTTCATTGGTCCCAGCTGGGATTCGACTCGCCGCCACGGCAGCAACGCAGCATTATTACGGTATTAACGGCGATGTTTTCGGGGCCAGTGCTCGAGACGAGATTCACACACACCGTTCGGCACACGGAGGCCTCTGGCGGCCGGCGTGCATAGCGAGTGCGTGCCTAAGTGTGCGTACGGATTCCACATCCCCGTGCCGAGGATCACGTTCTCCAACGCGGCTTCAGACCAGGAAAGGCAACACGTTCCAGAGTTCCAGAGTTCTTCGAAGCAGCACGGCAGTATTTTAAAACATGCTGCCAATGGCAATAACTTACTCGGAGAACATCCAAGAAAATAACAATATTTTCTATGGTTGACAAATTATCAAAATTCCTATTTACATAGAGTTAAAGAAGGGCATACCACAACCCTAACCATTGACATTTAATATTTTAGTGAAGGGGCCAATAAAGCAGGTCCACTACTACTATGGATGTGTGCTGGCTAGGTGGAAAATTCTTGTTATCTTGCTGACAAGATTTCTTTGAGAAATGATCTGACAGCAGCTGGACCTCCATGCCCCAAAAAGCCATAATGAAAACGTAAATGCATCAACCACAAAAGGCTGAAAAATAGCCTGTTCCGAGTGCAGCATCCAAGATCAGACCGTGTGAATTGGTTATGGAAGCCCAAAGAGAAGACTGATTGGCTTTCTGTCTCCATGTTGTCCTGGATGATGACGAGACGGAGGCCTGGGGTAAGGTGTAGGAGATGAGGCAGGGTATCGCCAAGGAAATTGAAACCAGGGACATGTAATCAGG
Organism: Urophycis tenuis; assembly: GCA_036785325.1. Classification (NCBI taxonomy): domain Eukaryota; kingdom Metazoa; phylum Chordata; class Actinopteri; order Gadiformes; family Phycidae; genus Urophycis; species Urophycis tenuis. The sequence goes on from JAXIVH010000383.1 coordinate 60,184, forward strand.
ATTCTTCCTCTACAGCAAAGATATGAATTTGAGATGAGGCTGCCGTTGCATTCAGAAATCGGACAACACATTAAATACGAAGTGCTGAAAAGTCAGAAATTGAACACAAGTGGAAATCATTCCATCGACCGTTCTGTAATGAAAAGCTTGGTGTTAAACTACAGCTTTAATATGACATGCAGCTTGAAACTGATGGAGGGAAGCAAATCATAGATGACAGGACAACCTTAGTCTTAGAATTAGCCTAGCCAAAAACTGCACAAATTAAAAAAAAAAAAATTCCATTCCTGACATGAAATATAAGGAAATGAGAGTCACATTTCTGTAGGGGGTCTTTGGGACCGTAGCCATCGCCTGCCAAGAATGCGCCAACACTCAACACTAATAAATTGAAGCAGCATAAGACGTATTCTAAAACACACAGAGACTACAGGGCACTCCACACTGGCCCTTTCATGCAAGTTCTTTTGTCCGAGTTAATAGTTTCTTAGATTGAACATATTTGTCTCACAAAGACAGCAGTTAGCTAGTTATTTTTTAGGTGTCTGAGGCTATGAATCCTGGACATGGACATACAAGACCTCCCTGCATCATGGTAATTAATGAAAGGCTGGAGGCAGGCTAGATGAGATGCAAGTGATGTACAACTTGGGTGAAGGCCAGAGACTTGGGAGACAGTGGGTGGGCCGGCTAAGGTTTTGTCAATCTTTCACTTTTATGGAATATTACTGGTATAGAAAGGTGACCAATCGCCACATATTTCATCATGAGTCAACATATTAAAAACAAATTTGGCAAATTAGTTACATCAAGTATTCCCGAAACATGAATGTATTATGTCACAATATTAAATTTCTTTTCAACTACTTTATATGGGCCCTTTATAAACACAAAAAATATCGAGATTCCACTACCCTTGAAGACAGAGACTGTATCTCGTGGTAGATCTAGTGGTGCCCCGGTTTACATAGCTTTTCGCTTTGTAACATCTCTTCACGTCGCAATCTCACAACCACTTTCAATTCACGGACTGAGGAGAGTCTTAAATGGCAATAACCTTTGGAGCCACAGAAGCTGAACAAACACACAGTCAGACCGCAGACATTTGGTTGGGAGGCCGGTCCGGCCATGTGGACGAGCGCCGCGAGGACGTCCGCCTGCTCTATAGCATCACGGATAATCTCTTTGTGCTGTGGGGGCCCAAACACAGCGAGAGTGTGCTCTGAATACTTATCTTATTAGCCAGCCAGTCCAGCAGACAGATGTATATCTGTGGAGCGAGACAAAGATACCCTGCCAGTTAACCACCAAAACTCGATTATCAAATAATACTAAAAGGTCAAAACGACGACCGCCTATAGCATTACTTTAAGCAGAATGCAACGGTACGTCGACTCTGATTGGTGAACATTGCTGTTGTTGTCACCCGTCAACATAAACAATGCTCCATCAATTATTTACGTCAACAATCAACCATTCTTTAAAGACAAATAATATTTTTTCTCGGATGGGTTTTCAGTATTGGATTAGTCATCGTTATGTTCACCTCCAGGTGAGATGGTAAATTACGGGAGTGGTCTCTGCAGAGCTGGTGATATACAGTGTGATTATTGCGTTCAATAAATCTGTCAACATGTTCCGTGCCGAAGCTCTGCAGCAACGAGCCGATAGGTCAACTCTGTTTTATGGAAGCTCCTTCTCGCATTCTCAATTTTGTACACATGAATTAACTCACTTGCTTTATCCTCCATCACCCTCTTTCCACATACTTTTCCCATTCTATCGTTCCTACTTATCTCGAGTCCAACTTTCCCTTCTAATTCCTCTGTGTGGAAAACATGACCAGGCAGCGGGTTCACCATCCTATTCTGTTCGACAACATTATCACTTGGGGAATTAGTAATTCTCTAAGAGCGAGGCAACTGGGAACTCCTCGAAACGGTGTTACTGACATACAGCCAATAAAGGCTGCAACATCCGGGGACCATAAAAAGGGCTAAAGGTTGAAATGTTCCCCCCCAAAAAAAAAAATGTTACACTGTCATCGTTGAAATGATATGTGTACAATGTGATGTTGTCAACGTTGAAAGGAAATATGTACAATATCACAAAAGCCCATAACTTGCCGAAATAACAGCGGTTCTATAAAACAGTTGATATCAACCTCGGGTCAAATACAGGCCCCAAGCAAAGCCCGCTGTCTTGTTCCCTGACGCCGAGCCATGTCTAATGCTGTAGCAGACAGCCTGCTCTGTCTAGGGACGACCGCTCCAGAGCCCCGCTCTCAACAACAGGAGGGTCTTTGTCACGCCTGACCTTTTCAGACAAACAGCAATAAATTTGTTTGATTTGTTCCTCCTTTCGTGTTTAGAAAGCTCCTCCGTCCCAAGGTCAGGGAGAAGAGCATTGTTGTGTGGGATTCTCCCGGCCGCCTCTTCCTCTGCGTGCGAGCCTCTTCTTGGCCAGGTCCATCATGGGGCTGTTTTATCATTTGCTCCTTGGCAGACGCGTTGTTGACCCAGCAGAGGGTCAGCGGATATGTTGGACCAGTAGGGCCATATGGACGGGGCCGGTGGGCTCAGGGAAGTCTTGTTGAGGTCAGGTTTTCACCACCCAGGATGTGGGCCCCCCTCCCCACATCGAGAGCTTTTAATGGCGGGCAGCAGCCCTGAAGGATGACCCTGGATTATCGCACACCCCCACCTAGCCTTAAGTCACTGATGTTTACTGCAAGGTTTGAGGGCAGAGAGGTCATACAGTCACCAAAGTAATAATGATTTGTGAATACATTCATCAGCATAGTGTGGTATAAGTAGATAGCATCATGACTAGCCTGTCCACACATGCTCCTGTTCCTTGTAGCTTTTAACATTAGGCCTCTTGCTCTGGGCCCTAATTGAAGGCAGATGTGCAACTACAGATGGAGAAATGGAAGGCTGCAACGAGAATGGCACATCTACCCTGAGGTTGGGTCTCAGTGCTGCAGTGGAGACACAGGCCTCCATTCCACATATATCTCTAGGGTTGAGGTTGTTGAAAGACTTGGGATAACCCACCCAATAAGTGTTAGTGTCACCCACAAGCTTGGTTTTTGTTCTTGGGCATTCTGAGTAAACATAAGGCAGTGAACATGGTCCAGGAGAGGAGTCTGGTCACATTGTGTGAGGATTTTGGCATTTACCGAATGAAGTATTGATACCCCTAATCAAGCTTAGGGGTATAAATGTGGGGTTGTCATGAGGTTGAAAGCAAGTTTTACACAAGGTATCAATTGTGAAACAAAGATATGTGCCATGAAATGTCAACAAGAGCAAGATACATTTCAATAACTAACCAAATGAATCCCTTGGCCAGTGTCTTTGACTTACCAAGACCTCTGTGCCCTCAAGTTCCTGGTCAATATAATAGGACGTCAAATATCTGCCTGCCGCAGATGTTGCGTGAGACTGTAGAGCCTGTTAATCCCATAAACATGTCAAGGAGGAACACAAATAACCTCCTACATGTCTTTAAACGCTTCGTCTTCCACATGGTGTCAATTAGCATTTTTGCTAAAGAGCTCATTTACGCATTCAAAACTTTTACAGCCACCACATTGTACAGACCGCAAGGCCTCCATGCTGAGTGGGTGAGCTTTTACTGCAATGCGTTTCCCGTGCATCTCTCATGTTTGTAGTTGAGGCGATGCAGAGTTTCTTCAACCAGACGAGCCAACACTCACACACTGAACCCTGCCGCTAGACCAAAGGTGATTTCGTGTTATGGCAATCATGAAGAGGGAAGATATTTTAGTCTTAATTTAGCGCACTGCAAAAAAGAAAGCCTAAAAGCATTGGCAAAGGTATTTGCAAGCTTTTAGAAACTGGGCCTAACAAAGCGAGGCGTTCGTTCTCCCCAAACAACCAGCACACCATCTCTTCCACTCTCAAGTAATTGTCCCCACAGCATTGCACCCATTTTAAAATGAGACGCACTGTAGCTAATCTATTTCCCAGCGTCAATAACATTCTCAGGCAATTTTCCTTTTGTTCCTGTAGACAAGCTCTACAAATCACAAACGGAGGCATACTGCAAAAATCAGCAGTATTGGAATTTTCAGGCAATTTCTTCGGATTCAATAAATGGCCCAAGTTCTTGAACGATATCATTTTACCTCCATCACGACTACCAACAGCCATGAGATTAAGTTTACAGAATCAATCAAATAGGGTGAACGTCTATTGATTTGTTTGTCTGAGATGATCCCTTCTGGGAACAGGAATCACATGCCTTGAAACTGCATTTGCTGTCCGCAGGATTTACATAGCGATGACATGGAGAGGCCAGGGCCCCAAAAAGTGTACAAAAACATGTTTTTTTTTTGCATTGGTAAACCATGTGTTATTCTGAAAAACCCTTTCTTTTTCAATCTGTGGAAATTGTATGAAAAGAGGAAAAAGAATGACATCTCCTTTCCGGGTTGATCTGTTCACAGAGCAAGAAAGAAATACAAGTGGAAAAGACTAACAATCCTAGAAAGTTCGACAGAAGTTTAAGAAATTAGCATGGGCTACGAGATCAAAGAGACTAGAGACTTTAACCAACATGCGTGTGACACATCAAAATGCTTGCCCTGCATATGGCAAATCCCATCATAAGCTGTTCACATAAACGCTCGGATTTATGGGTGCCACGTCAGCCTCAGGGAGACAGCAAAGCACATTATATTCAGTAGACGTGTGTGTTACGATATAAAAACTTCAAGCTTAAAATACAGTTTTGGCGCTTAAAATTGGTCCAGCACAAAAATAGGTTACAGTGGGGTTGCAAATACGAGAATTGTTCATGTACAAAAAATAAAAAAATACTTTGCAATGCCATGCCACCTTAATGATCATGTGTCATGAACCTAACTGAACTGAAAAAAAAAACCCACCCGCACAACATAAAATCCAACATCTCCTTTCCTCGCTCTTTACTTAAGCACACTGAGGCTGACAGAGAGGGCCGCTTTCACCGCATTTCTCGGATACTTGTTGGTGGCATATTGTCTTTGTGTGTGCCGAGGACAAAACAGAAAGGAGTGGATGTGGAGGAACCAGCTCCCGGTTTGCCGGGGGGGTGGGGGGGTGGGGTGGGGGGGGGGGGGGGCGGGCGGACAAAAGGGGACAGGCAAGGCTCGGGCCAAGCGCAGCCCGGGCAGAGCAGGCTGTGTGAACAGCCAAGACAAAGAGCCGAGGGGCAGCGCTCTATGGGCTGCAGATGGAGAAGAGGCTGGGCCCGGAGCCTGTGCCCAGGCCCACAGAGGGGCCCCCCGGGCCTTAAAGGAGCCACTGGAGCACAACCGTGTGTGGTCCATTATCACACCCACAAGCACAGGGCCACGCCCCCTTCAATTGGAAGACGGATGCCCCCTCGCTGATTGCCTAAACCCCCGGTAAGAAAGCCCCCCCCCCCCCCCCCCCGGGAACAAAAGGGCGAACCCAGAGGGAGAGTGAAAGAGAGAGGGGCGGGGGGGGGGGGGGGGGGTGAGGGAGAGGGTCTTTGCAGAAGAGGCTGGGTAGGGGCTTAGGGCCTGCTCGGAGCTCTTTCGGGCTTCCTCTTCTCTCTGGAGACACAATGGAGCTGACAGGTGTGAAAGGAAGGACAGCGCGGAGGAGAGGAGGAGACGAACCCCGGAGGAGCGGCGGAGAGGAGGAGACGCCAGGGGTCAGAGGACGGCCGGATCCGGGCGAGCGGCTGAAGGAATGGGTGACGCGTCGCCTGGCGCTGAATGGCTGCCGTTCTCCATGAGAGCGCCAGAAGAATCGATGTCATACATTTTGGGCCGGCGTGTTTATTGAACGAGCACACAATGGAAGCCTGCCAAGTAAACACATTCATGTCGAAATGGTAAACAGCACCAGAAAGCAGTGTTGTCAGAGGAGGGGGGGGGCTGTCGTTGTGGATGTTGTTCATGCCCGACAAAGCAAAGAAACACATTCACCCTCGGATTCGTCTGTTGTGCAACAGTGACACGGCAGTATCTTGTGCGCTCCTAACCAGAGCAACGGCAAATGTATGTTTTGCATTCGTCATAAGTCAGGCTCCTCATCCACCAGGCTCCTCTTCCTCATTCCTCCATCTGATCCAAGTCCCAAGACTGCACGCTGCAGAGTAGAGTTGAGAACCCCCTGCACTACAAACCAACGGGGGCCCGTGTGCACGTCAGAACCTCCCCTCAGCGTCTCCAGGTGGGCCGCCAGGTGGACCGCCAGCAGGGCGCGGGCCGGACCCCCCCGGGCGGGAGCCAAGGGAAAGCCTCTCAAGAACGAGGGTCCATAACAAGGGGCCTCACTAGTTGTATGCTACGGAGCTCCTTCTAGAAAAGGGAGCAAGGAGCAGAGATCGGGGGGAGGAAGGAACGGAGTATGTGAGCGTTAAGGCTGAGTTATGGTTCCGCGTAGTGATTACGTAGTGATCACGCAATGGCCACGCAGTTGCTCGGACGCAGTCATGAGACCGTGATGGTTCTGCGTGGGGTTTACGTGTCGAAATGCAATTCAATGCCACACTGGTAGAGGGACCAGAATGAAAAAAAAAAGTTTACAGTTGCGTCAACGCGGAAGCATAAATTAAGCATAACCCAGCCTTTAGTGTCACTCCTCATCACCCCCCCCCTCCCCTCCCCCTCGCCAGCGCCTCCTCCGGAGTGACCGGGACGCGAAAAGGAGGTCAGGCCAGTTATGCAACAGCAGCCCATCTGCCGGCTGAGGCAGAGGAGCCAACGAGGAGGAGGAGGAGGAGGGGATGCCAACATGACCTGCACCTTCCTCCGTCAGGCACACCGACTCCCGAGGCCGTGTGTTCCAGATCTGCCAGTACACATCGCTGGACACCTCGAGAGGAGAGGGGCCTTATCACGCGTTAGTCAAACACCACCTCCTTGTTTTCTTAGGGACCTTAAAACAACTAAAAGGAAACGACAGACTGCCTGGGTGAGCGTGTGGCGGTGGCTGAACAGCGCTCAGGTCCACACAGGAGAGCCGTTCAGTGTCAAGACGAGGTTAAGCAGGCTTCAGGTGTCCGGAGTGACACGGCGCTGTGCTCAACAGGGTCCGCCTGGAAGCGAGGGCTGCGTGAGTTGCTAACGAGACTACGGCCACGGGGGACGTTTGATTTGTGAATCGTAAAGCGGCTCGCGTGAGGTCAGCCAGTAGAGGCCCCGCTGCGCATGTTTGATTTATCTGAACAGCAAAACCGCAAAAAAAACTATTCACGGTAAACAGGAAGCCGAATCGCATCTCGCAGCAGAAACCTTTGGCTGTGACCACCCAAGTTCAGCATCTGGGAGCTAGGTTGGAAATTAAGCTCCAACAAAACAAAACAAAAAAAAAAAACTGCGCCGCTCTGCTGCAATACAAATCCAGGCCCAGTTTGTGACTAGAATAGGGATTACGACACGACGTCATGGCTAATAGGAAGAGCATGCCTGGAGGAAAACCATCACTGCACCACCATGTGACAGCAATCTGTTGGCCGGTTTTAAAGTGATCATACCACGTAATGTTCTCTGCAAAGAGATGTGACTCAACTGGGTCCGAATCCTCAATGATCATATATACAGTATATACACACACACACACTTTAACTATAAAATAGTTTTATATCACATTTACGTAATATCTCTCTCTATATAAACACATAATAACATAGTATAACATCTCTGCCACAAAGATTCAGGCCAGCCTGGCCTAAAGCTTATCACACCATGAAAGCAAGTTAATTCAAACAAGGGAAATGCCGTCGTGTCGCCCAGCCCGAGTCCATCTCCTGCACTCACCGATGAAGGCTCTCCCCGTCTCACCACAGATAACCGTAAGACAGTCCAGATACAAACCTCAACAGCAGATCAAAGTTGTTTAAGCTGAGCTCGCCAGCAACACCACTCGGAGGTGAAAGTTGGTCCCTGAGCATTTATCCCAGTAATGGACTGTCATAACGGCCTATGAGCCTGGAATCACCTCCGCGGAGTTAATATCACAGCCTGTACCACCCCACACGCACACATGCACACACACGCACACATGCACACACACACGCGCACGCATACACACACGCGCGCACACACACACGCGCGCACACACACACACACACACACACACACACACGCACGCACACACACCAACCCTTTACCCAAAAGCAAACCTATTCCACGGAGTGATAATGTTAATAATAATACTAATAATAATAATAAGAGTCTAACCATTCTCTGGGGAACTGTGTGTTATTGCCGTTGGCACTTTTCACCTCAGTTGTTGCTCCACTCAGAGGACAGTGTTCTGAAATGGTTAAGAGCAATAGAACGATGCCCGTACTTCAATATGGTGTATCGGTCAACACTCGGCACTACGCTATTAAAATGGCCATACGTGAAATTAGAGTCGCTTTAGGTGCATTCCCTGCACACACAGGCCATGCGTAATCAAAAATGTCTTCCGCCGCAACAAAAATGATTTCAGCTCATTTGGAATCTGAAAATGTTTACGTATCATTACATTACGCATCACCCCAGGAGTGAGCCGTCAGCACAAAAATCCTGCCTATAAATGCACATTTCCTGATCGTAGCGGAGGAGAGCAGCACCACAGAAGATGAATCTACATCACCCTCCAATAATCCCTTAACCAGAAGCAGGGCATTCTGGGTAATGCCCAGGGAGGGGGGGGGGGGGGGGGGGTGGTGGGGGCAGGCATCTCCAGTCCACTTCCTCCACATCAGTCTGTTAAGGGGAATCCACTCCGCTTGGAAGCCCCCGCCGTGTAACAGCGGCTCACGCCTCCTGACCGCCCCTAGCCCCACCCCCACCCCCACCCCCCACCTCCCACCTCCCACCCTCACCCCCACCCCCACCCCCGCCCCCACGACACACTCTCGGAGGTCTACCACACCGGGAACAAAGAGTGATCGCGCGGTGACCTACAAACCACATCCCCCCCCCCCAGCAGGAATTACTCACAGGCTCTCAAATCAGATGCCACTAAGTGTCAGCTGGGAGAGCAATCTGGAGGCGTGCGCGCCACCGAGAGAGACGATGGGGCCGCCCCCTGGCTGGGAAGACCTCACCGTTTAACGACAATTAAACTGATGCGGGGGGACCAGACGTGTTCGGCATGACGGCATCCTCTACAAGGGAGTGATCTGTCTGAATAACTATAATAATAATAATGAACTCATAAAACATTTGCTTGTCGTTTTTTTTTTTTTTTTTTTAAACACATGGGCAGCCAAGGCACGACTGAGATTCGATGCCGTCCATAAAAAAAAATAAAAAAAAAGGTATTTAAAATGAAACTTCACCAAATAAATGCCGCAACGTATCTCAACAGCCGATGCAATGCACATGTTTAAACACTGTATGGACATCTGGGCTAATATACACAGGGAATAAAATCCATCCATAAGTTGGAAGACACCTCAGGCCTTTGTGCTAATGCAGGCATTTCGGCCCACACACCAACCCCTATATAAATATCCTGGCTACCAGGCCAGCCTTGCTTGCACAATAACACGCACTAAGCACAAGCAGCCCTCTCGTGATCCAACGCTCCACGCGCACCACCGGTGAAGACGTGCTGCTCATCTGCTCATGCTGCTCATCAGAGACTGGGAGGTCTCTCCACGGAGGCTGCCGGTCCTGATGCTGGGCACAGCGGCGTCTCGCTGGGGCGTCACTTGGGCGAGGCTTAGGGGGGGGGGGGGGGGGGGGGGGTACAGGGGAGCACTTAAGGGCGTTTACAGGGGGCACGTGAAGGAGGCATGAAACAAGTAAACAGCTCTCTTCATTAGCGGGGGGAAGGGTTCAGTGTGTGTGTGTGTGTGTGTGCGCGAGTAGAGGATAGCTTATTTGCGTTTTGAGGGCTGCAGCATCCCAAACTGCCCATGATCCCATGATCTCTTGGGGGGGGGACACAGACTAACTTTCTAATAAACCTTCAGCACACAACACACTTTTGTAAACACAGCGCAAGTCGATGGCTATGGATTTATAAGGCGATAGGAGAGCTGCAGAACGGAGCACCTCTGCACGACGCGTGCTGGGGAATTAGTGCTGATGATGATCAGGTTCTTATCTAATCCGCGCCTTTTTGGTGCCACACCTTGATTTGCAGCCCCCCCCCCACCCCCATATGGCTGCAAGCTGCTCACGTTGGTGTGCTTCAACAAGGAAGACATTTCATCCCCAAGAGGTCGCCACGCTGCGGCGTTTGCTTTTCGCTCGCCCAGAAACGGTCCTCCTCCTCCTCCTACTCCTCCTCCTCCTCCTTAAAACGGTTGTCGTGGTAACGCCCTATAACAAGATTCCCCCGCAACTGTTGGGACAGCTAATTGGAATCCACCTCGTTCTTTGAAACGTGAGCGCCCTACACCGCCGGCGAGGGGGGGGGGGGCACCGTCTCGAACCCAACCAAGGAGCACGGCGCAGTGAGAAGAGGGGGGGGGGGGGGGGGGGGGGGGCAGGAGACGGCAGAGTGGTCCGCGACACAGAAGCTAGGGTGCAACAATAGCCCTCGGGATGTAGCCGTTTCCTTCGATGGATTCATAAACATGTGTTCTCTGCCCACACGCAATCTGCGGTAGAAATTTTAATGTGTGTATGCATCGTGTGAAAGTCCAGTTCCACATCAGCCTATATAACATCCTGTGTGATATATATTAATATTGTTTTAGTATTATAATCAAACATATACAATATGAAAACAATGGTGACAATTGCACGCTTGTGATCTGTCGATGCGGATGGATTAACCCGGGAAGAACTCATAAATGAAACGAAACGTATGAATGACTGGAGATGAAACCAGCCCCGCGGACTGTAACGGCTCTGCTGTGACACACTGATCTCAGGTAAAGACGAAGACGAAAATAGAACTGGGGAAAAGGGCAAAAGGTTGAGCGAGCGATAATTAGAGTCATTGTCATCTCGGAGCGAGCCGCCTGCACATGCCTGCCTCAGAGCCCCCAGATGTAGTTCATTATGAGAGAACCGTATGCCCAGTTATCAGGGGGGAGGGGCCCTAACGAGGGAGAGAGAGAGAGAGAGAGAGAGAGACAGAGAGAGAGAGAGAGAGAGAGAATCAAACCAGCCTGTATCAGGACTGGTTCGTATAATTACACAAGCCTGCTAGCTTGTCCGATCCTGTCATGATAAAGAATTACAGGGGGGAGAATTCGCTGACCTCTTCGACCCAAGATAAGTTAAGTTAATTTATTTTAAACATTCACCCGGTGGAGTATATTACAGATTAAGGTAAAATATATTGCAGGTTCAGAACTCGTTTAAATACCCATAGTCAACACACAGCATGAGAAGGAAGTACACTGGTTCAAAAAGGGACACTTGGGTACCCGATGTACACATTCTATCCACAAAAAGGAATCCACAGCATGCCCCTTTGGGTAAACAAATCCACTGTTAAAGACTAAATCGTAGACATATGACACATACACCACAAGGCAATTACTTGTCGCACGGCTGGGGTGTGTGTGTGTGTGTGTGTGTGTGTGTGTGTGTGTATGTGTATGTGTAATGGCTTTCAGCATGGCGCTCGGAAGCCAAGCAAAGAGCCTCACGCAGAACAGAACTGCGTGCGCACGCCGTCCGCGCAACAGCGTGTTCCGCTCTCGGCAGACACGCCGCGCCTCGGATAATCAATCCGAGGACTTTTGCGTCCGCCGGCGCCGTTTTGCACGCCGTCGTCTGAACGACTCGAGGTTCCCCCGACGCAGCCTACGCGGCCCCCCCCCCCCGGGGTGGAGCCGGGGCGTTGATGGCGAGACGGGAACAGAGCGGCGCTCCGCTGAGGTGTGGTGAACACCGAGTGTGTCTCTCTCCCTGAAGGCGGCACAATGTTTTTATTCGGCTGCCTTCGACGACATCCAAATTTCCTCGGGATGGTGTGTGTGCGAATTAAATGTTGTACGAGACGAGACCCCCACGTGGGATGGGACCGCTTTCCTTTCTCTCTCCTTTTGCTGTTGTGGGGGACCATTTTCTCACATAGAGGGGGCATTTAGCAGACGCTTTTGTCCACAGCGACTTACAATCAGTGCATTTTGTGGGGTTCGACGTGTGGACAGTTGGACGATGGGGGATCGAACCGTCGACCCTACGGTGAGTGGACGACCTGCTCTGTCCACCTGCTCTACCCACCGAGCTACTGCCGGCCATAGCATCTCGACAACGTTTTTTTGCGTTTAATGTACGGCGCGGCGCTTCTGTTAGCGCTTGCGGTACAGGCTGGTGTCGGTACACAGGAGCGAGGATCAAGATGCCTACAGGTGGGAGTTCTCCGCTGAGCTGAACCAGTGCAGCAGCAGCAGCAGCAGCAGCAGCAGCAGCAGCAGCAGCAGCAGCAGCAGCAGCAGCAGCAGCAGCAGCAGCAGCCGCATCCGAAGGCGTTCTCCCAGCTTAGCGGATATTAAAATATTCCAGTCACGCAAACTGGGTTAAAACGCAAAACACAGCGCTGTCGAACACGTTGAGCCCGGCTCAGCTCAGCAGCCACGGGCGCCGCTGGCCCGCCAGCGGGACCTGGCAGTGGGAGGGGATAATCTGAGCACGCCGTTTAGCACTTGTAAGTGACAACTGGCAAGAGAGAGAACGACAACTGGTGAGACATAGGGAGAGAGAGAGAGAGAGAGAGAGAGAGAGAGCGAGAGAGAGAGAGAGAGAGAGAGAGAGAGAGAGAGAGAGCGAGAGAGAGAGAGAGTGATAGAGGATAGAGAGAGAGACAGAGAGAGAGAGACAAAGAGAGAGACAGATGGAGAGACAGACAGAGAGAGGGAGAGAAACAGAGACAAAGAGAGAGAGAGACAAAGAGGGAGAGAGAGGGATAGAGACAGAAAGAGAGACAGAGAGACAGAAAGAGAGAGAGAGAGAGAGAGAGAGAGAGAGAGAGAGAGAGAGAGAGAGAGAGAGAGAGAGAGAGAGAGAGACAAACAGAGACAGAGAGAGGAATAGAGGGAGGGAGAGAGAGAGATACTGAGAGAGAACAGGAATAAAGACTGCTCATGGAGGGCGAATGGCAGAAAGGTAGAGCTGAATGTTGGAGAGGAGGAGGAGGAGGAGGAGGAGGAGGAGGACTATAATATACTGCCGCGGAGTGAAGATTTACAGCTGTACTCTGTACCTTGTGTCCACTGGAAGACTGTGTTCACAAACAGGCCAACGCACACACACACACACACACACACACACACACACACACACACACGGGTCCTCAATGAGTCTGTTGTGCATGTACTCCGAGGGAACCCTGGGGATTCCTCAGGGGTGTAGGAGACGAACCTTCTGAAGCCAGCCCTAAACAGCAGAGGTGCGCTCCTACATTTTATGAGGTGAGAAGCGAGGCATTATTCCCGTCCAACCCCTCGAACCCACCTTCCTAAGTGCTGAGAATAACGTCTGGGCGCCAAGAAAAACACAGGAATATGGATTTTTACGACTTGCAAAGTGTTCATGCAATTGACCAATCCCCTATGCTGGCTGGGTCGAGGTCCTTTGGAAGGCGTCGCCGTTGCAATGCGTCACTTTGTGTTATATAAGGACACAAAGAGTGTGCCAGCATATTACATGTACTCAGTAATTCATGGCGCGTCGATCAACTGCAAACGCTCTGTCAAAATGTTCAGGTCTTCAAATGTGGTGTTTTTCTGAGGAGGGTCCATAGGACTGCTCTGGACCACAAGCAGCACCACAAACACTTCTTCATAATGACTTTGAGGCGGGTGTCCAACCAAACAGCGTGCAGCTTAAATGACCTTCCCGGAGCCAACGTGTTGTCTCAGAGTGCCGTGTCATCGCAAATCGATAGCCATCGCTCCAGAACACCCTTCCACAGACTGGGATGTGGTGGACCACACTGTCAATAATCAGTAAGAGCAAATTACCGACGTGCCGAAAATATGATCCTTCATAACATCACCACAGTGAAAAACTGTTTGAGTGAGCATGTGTCTCGCCCTACTTCAAATAAAACCACTCAGTGTTTATGAGTGATGGACGCTTGTGATCGGAAACATATTGTACACTCAATATCTTGGCATTCATGTCTTAATATTCTTCTTTGTGCATTTTTCGCCTTCACAATCACGCATCATCATCTGACACCTCTCACTCGACAATAACATGATGCTGAACATATTTCATAGAAATAGTTCATCAAAGAGCTTGAATACCAAATCAAAAACAGAAAGGCACTTATGCATCATTATACTAGTTCTCAAGTATCTTTGTGACCACTGCTACCCACCCCTTCCAGACTCAGAGCTCTTCAGCGGCCATGTTACGTTATGTTCTCCAAGGCTCCGTAGGGGGTCTCGAGAAAATCAATTAGCGGTCGGCGCCTCGCTGTGGGAAGCCCCTCCCCCTCCCCCCCCCCCCCCCCCCCCCGGTCTCATCCTCACTAATCGGAGAGAACATATGGTTCTCTACTTAACGGAGCGATGACTGACAGACAGCCAGACAGACAGCCATAAGGAGAAGCTGCTGCCACCGATGTAAAGTGCTTTTGGAGTGTGAATGATGAAAAAAAAAGTAAGTAAGTAAAAGCTTTTACCTGAGTGGGAAGGCGGTCGAGGCGAGGCCATGCGCACCAACATGTCGGGGAAAGAGAAGAGAAAGAGAGAACGTGAGCGTTAACATGATGAACATGAAGGGACAACTGTAGTGATGGGGCACAGTCAATAGTGGACGACACTGCATATTCATTCAACTAAGCCATGACTCATGGAAGGAGTCAGGGTTCTTCCACAGTCATTATATCAATTTGTAGAACCGCCTTTGTACAGCCGTGTGGCCGAAGAGGACACCAACAACGGCCTCCCTTTTTTTCCCTTCAAACCTCACAAGTTCAATTATTCAAATGGCTTTCTAAAAGGGACATTTGCTTCTAATTTTACACTGGCAACAAACGACGGAGTCACTGACAGACAATGTTCTCCAAAGCGCTTTTGAACACAGTAGCGCATTATGCTGCCACATCCAGAGTCTGTTGCATCCTACTTTTTAATGTGAATTAAATAACTTTGAGCTTAAATTAAATAGCCAGAACTGGCTCCCGGCCATGCAATCATAAAGTTCTACATGTAAGGAAGGTATTTCCCCGGGTTAAAACCTTGGTTGATTAAAGGGGGTAGTTCAGGGCTGGCCACGGCACAAGGTGGAAGGAGACAAGGAGACACTCAAGCTTCAGGGCCAAATATTCCATCTCAGAAACTCAAGCAGTGGATTATTGCCAAAGGTTGCTGCATTATTCTCATCCTGCTGTTTTTTTCTACATTTGGGATGTCTAACGCACTAGGAGGTACCTTTGGCCTTTGGAGACCTTTTTGTGCGCGTCCTTGGCAATGTTGATAGCAACGTTGTTGTGAGGTCTTAATGACTGGTACCAGCGCCGCATCCATTGAGATGGCAGGGACCAAAGAGCTTGGTCAGCCTTTAACAGGCAGAACGTGGGTGAAGGCTAAACCATGCGTGGATTTAGCCGTTCAGCATAACAGAGTTAGGACAAAAATAAGTGAGACTAACTGAAATTAGACGGACAACACAAGTGGAGACAGTGAGTCTGCCCCGGCATAACAGGAAACCAGTATCTTCCTCTCATGCTGGAAAAGGACGAAAGATCATCCAGCTCGGACATTGCTCATAATCAAAACCATAATCCATAATCCATGTTTGGTAACGTTTTGTAGCAATTACGGCCACTTAGCATTAGAGCCAAGTGCTTTTTAGATCCTCTATAAACAAAAGGAGAAAGATAAAAGCCATACAAGAGGTTGAAGAGTTTCAGACTGGGAAAATCATTTGAGGTCTTAATCTAGCTGCGCTTGGAGGGGGTATTCTGCCATGGCAGCTGCATCGCCCACAGGAGGTCTCCGCACACAGGGTAAAAATCAGACAAATCTCGCAAATAACTAAAAGATTTGGTGCTGTTTGTCTGCCTCATTATCTTGCAGCTTTCAAGCGTACTGTAAGGAAATGCAGGCCCAGAATGAAGAATGCAATGGCATTCAGTCTCCCCTACAATGACTCTACGAGCAAAACACTTTACAGTCGGCGGGCAGGGGATCAGGAGGTTGGAGAATAAAACCCTGAATTCAGATTAGGGAACGTGTGCATTTGGCGGGCAAGCATAGAGCTGACATGTCCAGATGTCAAAATGTCCTGCCTGCGCGGAGGTCAGCCAGTGGACCACTAGGTCTCTCAGTCCGCCTTCAAGCTTCTCAAAGCCAGTAGCACTGCTCCTCCCTGTTTTACATCCTAGTATCACATGTCCCTGCCGCGGGGTAGAGCTTGTTAAACACAGAGTGAGATCTTAATCCATGACAGTTGTGAACATTTCTTTCTCCAGTAGAACCTCCGGCTTCTGTGGACGATGCCTTTGAGAATGACTATTTGGGCCAGCTCTTTCCTCCATCAATCAAAGAGCAGAAGTGAATTCCTGAGGAAAACCAGGACAACATCTACAGAAATAACAGCCATGAGCTCATTCATAGATTACTCTTAATGATGATTATGTGTTTATGGCAAACTGTGAGACGTGCACTTAGCAGCATTTGCACTGACTCAGACCGTGGATTGAAAAGTGATTAGGCTTTGGCAATATGCTGGCCAATAGAACATCTAAACTGCAAGTGTTTCTCAAGAACGCCTTAATCATAATGAATGGTCTTCCTCCCCGTACCTACTAGAGTCTCAAACACCGCGCTAATGAGGAAGAAGGGAATGTAATCTTGAAAGCAAGATGACAAAAGATTGACGATTGAAAGTCGGAAAATTAACAATGAATTTCCATTCAGCGGTGAAAGCATTTCTCTGAATATCAAATTTCCTTTAAATTTTCTACACAGAAACGTAAGCCAACAAAAGTTAAATAACTGGTCTTATCAAGGATACATACGAAAGAGAATAATTTAGAGCGGTACCCAGTAATAGGAGCAAGGCTGGGGCCAAAGAGACCACCCCCACATAGGTTTGAAAGAGCCTTTCATGTTTCGTCTCCCCTTCCATTCTCCCACATGTACACTGTGGCCATGCTAGGGATCTGCCGTGCAGCTGTGGGGGTGATCCTCCAGAGCCCCGCAACACAAGTTCAGTTGACACAAAGAAAAAGGAGATTTTCGAGCAGAAGGAGTTCTACCTCTTGCGCTGATGTTGAAACATCACCGCAAATTAAACACTCATTGAGAATGCAAACATAGCAGCAGGGGTTCCTTGCCAACTCATCTGTTCCCGGTGACAACCGAAATCAATCATTTAACGCACATTTACAACTCCTGGCCATGATGGGGCATCATATGTTGTGCCTTCCTGCACATCACCGATCTTTCTGTCAGGCGCACGCAAGAGGTCAGATTCTTCGCTTTCATTTCTAAGTGCTGGAATGGTGGTTCAAGTGCTCGACCCTTTCGACAAACATAAATTAAAAGGTTTAAAGGTTTATTTGGACATGTTCCAGGCTGGTGGTGCGGCGGTGCACGCTGCACATGAATGATGGCGGGAAGGTCTTTGCAGGCCAAAGACGGCGTCGGTAAAGTCTCCATCGACGGCATTAGACCCTTAATGGCCTAACAGGAACCGATCGCCGTGCAACCGGATTATTCCATTAATAAAAATCAATGGTCTCGGAGCGAGCCGCTGACAGCGCACATTACCATAAGTGATGGTGGTGGCGACCCGATGTATATATACTGTACATGAGAACCACAGTGAGGGGAACCGCAGCCAAGACTCTCAGGAAACAAGCGACGCAAATGGCGGTGCCAATCAGGCCCCTTTCTTGTCGTTTTAACAGCAGCAGCAGCAGCAGCAGCAGCATGCCAGCGGGGAGCGACCGGTGTCGCGCGTCACGTTCCCCGGGCCTCCCCCGTTGCCGCGCAGCTGTCGCCCGCAATCACCCTCACATCCGTCAGGGAGACTAATGGCGACGCGCGGCACCGCGTCCACACACAGGCGACATACCATTAAAAAGATCAGTCCCGGTTAATAGACCCATGTGGATGGATTATAATCCGACATGGCCTGCGATGAGAGGAGGGATGAGGGAGGGGGGGGGGGGGGAAACGTAAGGAAACGAGAAAAGCAATAACGTCAGGCAATTTGCCTCGTGGCGGAGAGCCGTGGGGGCGAGGAGGGATTGAGGTTTTTCGTTTGATTCCCGACCACCGTGTTTGATGAATGATCATGGTCTTTTGTTCTCGGACCTCAGCCTTTTTACGGCAGTCAATCAAATTAAGAAAAATAAAGCTGGGGCCGTCTGACCGCACCGCCGGGCCGACTCGACTCGAACTGCTTTTTAATTAAAGCGTCCCTGATGTTCCTGCCATGTGGCGGCCAGGGAGGTGCCCACAAGCCGCGGCGGCGGCGGCGTGTGTGTGTGAAGGCCACCTGGCACATCTGGACCCGGTAGCGAGTTTTTACTAACGACACACCGGATACACCGGAGGACCCGGGGAGGCCCGGGAGTTCGCCGTCAGAACAACGTGTGGCCACTTCAGCCTTTAATTGAAATTATACTCAGAGATCATTCAGAGCAATGGAAGCATACGACCCCCCCCCCCAAAAAAAAAAGAAGCGGCACGGCTCCCAAAGGCAGAGCGGTGTGCCGTGTAGATGTAGTGTGTCTTTGCGTGTGTGTTTAAGAACGGGTTTCAGGTTTAAGACCCATGCACTAAACTTTGTGCGCCTCTAAAGTAAACTGTATCTGTGTCCAACTATATCTGTATGGCAAAATGGAAAGTGCAACTGAGAAGAAGTGAAAGAGATTCAGTTTTGTGGTGTTTATTCCCAAGGGTTTAATCAAGTCTCCGAAGGGTTAAAAAAATTTTAAACAAACATGACACTGCCAGAAATGTATCCGTCTAAGCCTATATCAATTACGAATATATATTGTATAATATTATCGACCCCAGACATTTTCCACCGTTTCAAATTCAGCATTCGGCTGTTCTGACCAGTTCTCTCTTGGATTAGATATTTATTTTTCTTGAGAGCACATTTGGAGTCTCATTATTCTGTCAATGCAGCTGACAGCACTTCTTCTGAGCTCCTTAAACCTTGGGGGCCCGGCAAGGAAAAACAGTTGGGCGCACTTGTCCGAACCAAAACTTCCTTGCCCGACCAAAATAAACCTCGGCTTAGTGTGTGTGTGTGTGTGTGTGTGTGTGGGTATGTCCCTCTCTCTTTAAGGGGGTGGGTGGGTGGGTGGGGGGGGGGGGGACCTCACTTGGCAGGATGACAACAGGGGAAAGTGTTACTCATGTGAAGGTCAGAGATGAGGCGAATGATCAGGGCCAGAAGCAACCAAGGGTCAGTGCTCAGCCAAAATAAACGGCTGAAATCAAAGCTATAAACCATCATGATCCCATCAGTCTCTCATTGGTGTGGTGTCATTCATCACTGAACGAATGAGAGAGAGAGAGAGAGAGAGAGAGAGAGAGAGAGAGAGAGAGAGAGAGAGAGAGAGAGAGAGAGAGAGAGGGAGAGAGAGAGAGAGAGATACAGAGAAAGAGAGAGACAGAGGAGAGAGAGAGAGAGAGAGAGAGAGAGAGAGAGAGAGAGAGAGAGAGAGAGAGAGAGAGAGAGAGAGAGAGATACAGAGAAAGAGAGATACAGAGAAAGAGAGAGACAGAGAAAGAGAGAGACAGAGGAGAGAGAGACAGAGAAACAATAGAGTGCTGGCTGCATCTGTGAAACCCAATACACGGCAAGCTGTTCTCCATCTGCAGAAGTGTCAGACCTGTCTCCCTCCCAGAGCCATGACAAGTAGAATTAGAAGCAGTCAATTTACACCAAATGTGATTGGATTTACGGCAACACTAATGTGGCATTCCGCGCTCCCAAACACACGGGCCTAATGCACCGCGCGGCAGATAAACGGCAACAAAATGACTCGATGCGTTTCTGCATATTCATCTCGTCCAACAGCCTGGAACTATAAAGGCCCGAGCACAAGGGGGGGGAACGGTAGCATGCCGCCAGCTCCAATAGCAGTGACTTAACCTACAAACATCTATGGTTTCATTCCTTCATATCCCACACAAGCGCAGTGAAAAGCCCCCCCAGGGCTGGGATTACAGCACTGGAGCGGCTCCAACGGTTACCCTCTCAGTGCAGCTATTCGCCTTCAGGATTTTCACTGGGGTCACTTCCAAGTGTGTTTTATTATTATTATTGGAGAGTGTGAGCGCGAGTGTGTGTGTGTGTGTGTGTGTGGGTGTGTGTGTGTGTGTGTGTGTGTGTGCGAGTGTGTGTATGTGTGTGTGTGTGTGTGTGTGTGTGTGTGTGTGTGTGTGTGTGTGTGTGTGTGTGTGTGTGTGTGTGTGTGTGTGAGTGTGTGTGAGTGTGTGTGGGTGCATGTTTGAGAGAGTGCGAGTGTGTGTGTGTGTGTATATGTGTGTGAGTGTGTGTGTGTGTGTGTGTGCATATGTGTGTAAGTGTGTGTGTGTGTTTGAGAGAGTGCGAGAGTGTGTGTGCATGTGTGTGTGTGTGTGTGCATGTTTCAGAGAGTGTGAGTGTGTGTGTGTGTGTGTGTGTGTGTGTGAGTGTGTGTGGGTGCATGTTTGAGAGTGCGAGTGTGTGTGTGTGTGTGTATATGTGTGTAAGTGTGTGTGTGTGTTTGAGAGAGTGCGAGAGTGTGTGTGCATGTGTGTGTGTGTGTGTGCATGTTTCAGAGAGTGTGAGTGTGTGTGTGTGTGTGTGTGTGTGTGTGTGTGTGTGTGTGTGTGTGTGTGTGTGTGTGCGCTTGCTTGAATTTATTCCACACCAATGCCAATAACCTGTGGTGTTTCAACAGGAACAATACTGCAGGGTGACATATTGTTCACACGACTTGAATACTAAAATGCATACACTGTGATCCCAAGATGCGTTAGCCTCCATTGGAAACAGCATAAAACAACTTTCCTGTATAATATTGCTGCTTTGTTGAGATGCATTCAGAGACAGAGACATTTACCACCCCTAGTTTGAATTTGTGTAAGGTAGTGAATAATTCTGATGTTTGGGGCACAATGTGTGTTTTGGGCCTCAGTGGGACTGCGGTGACTAAACTAACCCCTTCTGTCGCTAAACTTTAAAACAATACCTTTGAGCAGTGTGCTCCTCATTAATCACCCAATACAAATACACAGGTTGGTGTGAATAGAGGAAACGTCTTCAAAAAGGTAATAATGTAACCAACAGGCCTCGCCGTTTGCTTGAAGGGAATAAACATACGACGAGTTTACACAAGGGTAGGATTAGTTACATAACAAGATCAATGTGCTATTCTTCAGTTCAACCTCAATGTCTGTTCAAACTCGTGGCAGATGGTGCACTGAATCCATATTCTATTCTGGCAGGACTCGGGGCACGTCATTATTCCAACAACAAACCAACAACGCACACCAACACAACCAGAAGCCGGCAGGTCACGTCGGGCCCATCCCTAATATAACACAGCTTCTGTTCGGCCAGAATACCCCTGCAAACGCTCTCTCCCCTACGGTCGGCACAGTCCGGTGTGCCAGCCAGGGCACGTAGACCTGGAATGGTTTGACCCGATTAGCTCTGACAGGTTGGTCTGTAAAGCTGAACTGGTTTAGTTTTTTTGGGGGGGTTTTGTGCCCTGCTCAAAAAAAAAAACCCAGAACACTGGGGTCTTGCCTCTTTGTCAGAGGCCAAAACAACCACAGCTTAATTCCCCTACTACTCGGAACAACAGCCTTGTTCATGTGGTCCATTTCAGTGAATGGACGGACCACACAAACCCCTTCCTCCAACGGACAAAGCAGTTTCCTCAGCGAGCCAACTGGTGTCATAACCTGATTAGAAGGAGCCAGGGTTCTCGGTCAGAGAACAAGGCCACAGAGCAGCAAAGGCCCTGACTGAGAAAGGCCTCGACCATATAGCATTCTCCTTTGGATATTGGGGGGACAGGGCCGTTTTTGTTTCTAATGGCTTGGGCTTCTCTGCTTACAACAACCACTCACTCACCCCATTCGTATCCCAAGCGCCGTTAATCCCATTAATATGAAGAGGAGCTGCAGAGACCGGCCAGGACACTGCTTAGGATCCATCATCCAACATTAGCCCCCGAAACCCAAGCCCTTGTCTAGACCCATTAAGGACTTAGCCCGACAGAATCAAACCATCGGAGACCCGTGTCTAATCTAATCATAGGTAGTTGGTCCACACCAAACGTTAAGCAGTTCCAGCACTCGGCGTGCTTGACTCCGTAGCCAAGCACAGTTTAAAATGCACAGAGAATGTGATGCATTGACTCACTTGACTTCAATGGCTTCCAATGCTTTCAACATAGTAATGAGCATGCATATATCTGAATGTTCTCCCAAGCAATACTGCCCGAGAAAAGGGAATCACCAGCAGCCAATGCTGTTTGTGTTTATTGCCACATGAGGCAGACTTTGTCTTGTGGGTGCGACCATCAGTGATACGTTGTTGACGTTGAATCACGTTTCTAGCCGAGAAGACGAGACGTACCGGATAAACTGTGTGTCAATCCGGCATGGCGCCGCTAACCTGACATCTACGTATGGCCGTCTCCACCCCCCCCAGATAGCATGTAGGTGATTAGCAGTGCTGATTAACCCAGATTTCAGCCAGCTCCCCCTGGCCAAGCCTGCGTACAACAGGGTCTTTCATGAAACAGTTGGCATTGTGGCGAGCCAGGCCCAAGTGTCATAGCTCATCAACGCAGCATAAAAAAAGCATTGAGTTTGAAACATGCAAACCAACATATCTAATTTATTCTCCTTGCAACTACCAATCTGTCCGACCATTTTGATTTCTACTCCACCATCTGATTGTTTACATTGCAGAAAGTATAGAGAGCACAGTGTACATATCAGGTGTCTAAAAACATGAGTCTAGACACCATCTGGATCATAGCAGTTATGGGTATCTGGTGGCAGCATACAGGCATGCATGGTGTAGTTATTGGTTTGCGTTGAACAGGGAGCTTTTCAGCACTCACACATTACAATTACAAATTAATGCACAGAATGGACATTGGCATTGGAGGTCACTTTTCAGGAATTACATTTGTCATGGAAAATTCCAATATGTATTCACGCATTGTAAACGCAGCGTTCCAACAAGATGCTTCCAAATAACAAACACTGTCAAAGCGGAATTTACACAATGTCTGAGTTTTTAAGATGAGTTTTTAAGAAGACTCCTCCTCATCATCGATTAAAATGAATCTTGAAGATGGTACATGCTGCACTTTTACACCTAATTAGCTCGGGTTCTTGGAATCGGTTCCGTTCAGGATTCTTGTAACTTTGGTTCCACCTAGCAAACCCACTCAGCGTTTCCACCAGTGTTTGAGTGGAACCGTTGTAATCACAGATCCGTCATCAGCGGAGGTAAAAATGCTCAGCAGGAGTAAACAGTAGCAGCTCGCTCTTTTTTTTTCTCCAATCTCTAGACTCTTCACACACCCACTGATGTCGTCATGGTTCTCACCTCAGGTCAAGGGAAACCTGCTCTTTTTTGGGTTCCAGCTGGGGAACCGGCTTTCCGGGTTCCAAACACATTTATTTTGGCCTGAAACGTTCCGAACGGTTCCACGTTGGTGGAAAACGGGTAAAAGTGGAACGCTTGTGAATTTTTTATTGCGCCTCAGAAATGAGTGGCCCAGACGAGACATGCACGAGAGGATGACTAAATATGAAAAATACAGTATGGAGGATATCTGAAGCCAAACCCAATTTCTGCTGCACATTTATTAATATGCAGTTTTAAAATTCCCTATCTGTCTTCACCACAGGGAGCGGAGCACCAAGATTGTCAAGAGTGTTAAGGATGTGAAAGGCAGCCCTGAGATTTCCTTGATTCTCAGTCTGGGCCTGATGACAATTACAAAAAAAAGAAGAAAAAATACATGCACATCATATCTCAGCTGTTTCCCACTGACCCAGATTTGAACTCCCTCTAACCGGGACTCGGCAATGCATTACTTTTCTTTTTTCAGTGAAGGCAAGCAACACGCAAACATATCCAAACCCCTCATTAATATTATTTTTAGCACCTAGTTTATCTTCCCAATTGTGGTGACCGTGCAGCTAACTTCCAATTTGAACAATCCAAACACACTCAGCACACAACCTATCGGATAATAAGGGCTTGGGAGGAATAACATTCTTCTCAGTTAAATATAGCCAAGCCTTCGTATCATGAAATGTTATATAATAGTGATATAATAACAAGGTACCGTTTGCTGAAATAAGCATTAGCTGTAAGCAAGACTGTTGGATGATTGATCGGATGGATGAAGGGCCGAGACAACGCCAACATATTTCCTTGAGTTGTAACTAGGAAACAGCGCAGAGCTTGAAACCCTGCTTGTCATCAATTAACATTTGGTGTATAGTGTACATCATTTGCATTTACTTTTCCATTATACCGTATGTCTGACTGGAAGGGGAGTAGAGGTCAACGACAGCCGAACAAAATAATGAACGATTGAATCACACTTGTGCATGTGCGTGCGTGTTCTGATTCAAAATGAAAATGTCCCTGCCAAAAAAATGCCATCTTCTGCCAAAGCCATGTTAACGTCTAACGTGATGTGATGTCTACATCCAGGCAACACGACAAACACACAACATCAACCCTCCATTTCCATCTCAAACCATACTAACCAAGCTACAGCCGGAGGAGAAGCCCTGAAATGCATCCCAAACAAGACCATCTGGAGCCAGCCGTCATATGATGGGACTTCAGAGAGCAGTTAGCGGGAGGAGCGAGAGAGAGAGAGAGAGAGAGAGAGAGAGAGAGAGAGACGTGTGGCAGAAAGTGGCAGGCAGAAAGAGAGATAGAGTGTGAGAGAGAGAGTGTGAGAGTGTGTGAGAGAGAGAGAGAAAGAGAGAGAGAGAGATAGACCGAGGCAGGCAGAAAAAGAGTGGTACAGAGAGGCGGAGGGAGAAACGGAGAAGCCATCATGGCTACCGTGCCATGCTGTGGGTGTGTAGCTGGAGAGCGGGCAGTAATTACAGGGCATGGAGCGCATAGCGAGCCCAGGGGGGGGGGGGGGGGGGGAACAGGAGCGCCTCGTCTGACTTGGTTGCCGCCCTGGGGCGCTCTCAACGTTACCACAAGGCCTGCCGGGCTACTCTTTAGCACGGAGCCTCGGAGAAGCTCTGCAGGCCCTTCTGATGTCAAGCCGTAGCGGAGCCAAGGTCAGCCCAGCACGCAGCTTCCCCGTCAGGCCAATTAGGTTGACCCGAGGCTATTTCTAGCCACCCCCCAACACACACGCACACACAACCTGGCGGGATATTGGACATGGATTCTAAAAAAAATAAATAAAAAACCCAATGCAGGTAGTTCGCCCGGGTTCCAAAGTCACAGCGACCCCATGGCCAGAAAAGTCTCGATATTGCAGTCGTATAAACTTTTACTATTTGAGCCTCCTACTAGTATGTATTCAGTACGCCATGAGTCACCAGCAACCATCTGCCTGAAGTCGAGCTGAATATACGAGTAGTAAATATAATATTAAAATTCAACAGCTTCAAGTCTCTGGACAGAATGTGAAAACATTCAGGAAAATACAAGACATTTTTTCGGCCTGTCTAATGTCTATTAATGTAAACAGTCTGTGAAAATGAATTTCCCCTTGGGACAATAAAGTATATTATTATTATTATTATTATTTCCAAGGTTGTAAATATTAAACTAATCAATACCAATCAAGTGGACAAAAGGTTCACCACCGCACTTCACCATCTCTCACAGACGAGCCACGAGCCACTTCCTCGGCCCTGCAGCTGATTGGGCAGCTATTTCATCCCTGACATTTACCTCTGCTCTCCAACGCCTTTCCACAGGTCTGACTTCAGATTGTGGCAGCAGATATGAACTTGTGTGACGTACGAGTCACATATTCCAGCAGCCGTGTCAAGGCTGGCTGTGTGCTAATGATGAGTGGTCCCGGAGGGAGGCAGAAGAAAGGCTCTCCGTGGTGATTTAGCACCACAAAGCAGCCTACCGCTCACGGCTGCCTGTGTACCTTTGGACACGTTGATGATGGACTTCAAGGTCAGGGGGAATCCTCTGCACGGGATTCCTTGATGCTCCTTATGAAGTTTAAAGTGTGATAACGTTTTCTTTTTCAAACGTACTGGACCCGTCTGTTTCCACCCAGCCCATAACCTTTTCACGCCCTTCGGTTACTATGTAGAGAATGTGCAGAGTTTACTTAAAATCAATGAGTAACTGGTCAGCATACACTCTGCTTGATAAGAAGTGCGTTATGCGGGGATACTCTAGAAAATGCCAGACACACGCACAACACACAAGGGCCCCATTTCAAAACTAAATAGTCAAACTCTCCACCCTGCCCAGTGACTCTCTGCAGGACTCCCCCGCAGGCAGGCAGGCAAACACGCACGCACGCACGCACGCACGCACACACACACACGCACACGCACGCACACACACACACACACACGCACGCACGCGCACGCACACACGCACACACACACACACACGACAACAGCAAGTTTTCATCGGTATCTCCAGTTCACGCGATCCCATCATATTGCTCTTATTTTGAGTCTCTCTTCCTCCAGCCAAGATTAAGAACCAGAGGGATAGCACAGAGGGCTGCTAATGGCAAACACACACGAACACACACGAACACACACACACACACACAGACACACACACACACACACACACACACACACACACACAGACACACACACACACACACACACACACACACACACACACACACACACACACACACACACAGTGCCTAAAACACATAATAGACATCGACTAATGGAAAACATGTTTGAAATCATAAAACCAGCAGGGATGCTGTTCTGTGAGAGGCTATTTGAAAAACTTCAGTCATCAAGTCATTTCCTTTCTGCCAAAGCGAGTGATAAAAAAAAAAAATCCTGGTCTGATTCCTGTGTGGTACTGCCTGCAGATAATCAATTGTTTGTGTGACCGTTATTGATTATTGACATAATCAATAAAGGGGCCTTTATTGATTATGACCTTTAACATTATTATTGTTTGTTCACGGCTATGGAAAGAATTAGGTTATTCTAAAACACACCCAAAATGAATAAAACAATACAACAAAACGTGGCTGACGATGGCTCCTCGAGCGACGTGGTCGTCACCAACACCGACCAAACTGGACGGCCGCGCGGAGCCCCTTCGGCCGCTGACGCTCTCGCCCCTGCACTGTGAAGCCGCTCCCCGCTGGCTGCTCTGCGGCCAAGTGCCCTCGTCCATCTCTCACGCGGACGCCCGCATTTCCTGATCAAAGCACAAAGTGCACAGCCGAGGCCGGCCAACCAGGAATAACATCCAACACGCCTGAGGGAATATGCTCCATATCAGAGTGCTGTACAGTCTTTACTCCGCTTACTGCCTCGGGAACTCCCGTCTAGGTTGTGTTTTAGTGTGTTCAGGTTAAGACACCAACCGCTCCTGTAAAACTCACAGTATTCATAGTGTGTTTATGGCTGCAAACGTTTCGACTCAGAACATCCGGATAAAATGAGACGAATCTTATCTCACATGCTACTGAAGGAATGCAATCACTTATTGTTGACTTATTAATCAGGGATGGTAGGCTTTAGCCAAGTTGTCTAGCTGATAAAAAAAAAAAAAAAAAACTTGATGTCAAGCCAGCAGATCAGCCACCAAAGGGCTTAATGCGAGTTGTATAGCCCCCTATCACTTATCACCTATAATAAAATGAGGTCCTGCAGCGCATGCGGGCAACCAAGATTGATGCTTTATTAAGGCCAGTTATTTATTTATTTTTTGAAAGCGCGTGAAGCACCACAATCTCCATATGTTATTTGTCAAATGTGAACTTAATTAGGTCACATTTCAAGAGGGTCCACGTCTGGAAACTTTCCTCTGTCTCTTTGACAGCGAAAAGCCAGGACACAGTTGAGGTCCGCTCCTCGGAGACTCATTATTTCCTCTCCGACGCTTATAAGGAGGAACCCAGTCTCATAAGACCAGGTGGCTTTACCTGGGGGGGGGGGGGGGGGTGTCTCCGCGAGAATATAGCACCAGCTGACGGCATGGCGTGTTCCCAAAGAGAGAGGCGGTTTGTTTTGACACTTATTTAGAGCCGCTAAGCAAAAGAAAAAAAAGGTTTATGTACAACGAGCGAAGTCAACAGCAGCTTTCGCTTTAGCGCCACTGCCTTGATGTGATCATGTACCTGCTTGTGGAAAAAGGCGCAGATATAATAATGAAGCCAGGCGTCACTTCACACACTCAGTTAGCGCTAACCCCCCAGGACGAGGAGCTCTGCCCCCCGAGTCGTCCCACCACTGCGGGCACAACACGAGTACCCCCGGATTGATGCGGTGGGCTCCAGCCACGACTTTGTTTGGTTGATGATAAGTTTTGACACCGTAACGCGACGGATACACAGAACTGGTACTACGGAGCGCTATAGGGACACACGTTATGGGACGGGGCGGTCGGGTTGTTCGTTGTTATTCGTAAGAGTACCTGTCATCGTAGCAGAAATCGGCACCCAGAGTGTTGACATAGAGGACCACAGCCACAACGCCGCACGCCAATTCTGCAATCATTTCTCTCGCAAGAACACTGAACAAAAAAGGTTAAAAACGACTAAACACTGGACAAAATCAAGTCCGCTGTTTTCTTTCAGTCCTCGTCTTTGTCAAGGTATTTCTGTGAAACAGTCCGATGTCCCCATCCTTGCGAAGTGTAGTAAGTGGATAATCCATGGGTTCATCTTCTAACCCATTTTGGTCGCGATCGAGATAGCGTCCATGCGACTGGAACGGGACAAACAGCCAGCATTCACTGAATCTCGGACAGCATTTGCACGCCTTGGCCAGAGCAGCAGCCGTGTGATGCTTAGCAGTCCACAGATAAACGTCGTGATTGAGCCGCATGTGGCTAGGTCTTCGCGCATGCGCACTAAATCAGCTCCCGACTGAAGAAAGAGATGCTGGACTCCAGACATCCACTCGAATTAGGAAACCCAGTGTTTAACGCTGTGCTCATTTATCTTTGGCCTTTTTTTTTTTTACTGTTGATTCGCTGTATGCTCATTTAAATAATCCAAGTAAGGTTACAACAATGGACATGAGTTGCAATGTTTCTGTCTCTGACACTAATCTGCTCTTAATCCAGATCAAGCAAAAATAAAAGACAAATCGGCGTCTTTCAAGTTATTTAAAATACAAAAGCCGACAACACAGCCCTCAATCTACTTATAGAATGTAATTATTTACGTAAGTAGGTTGCACAATTCCAATAGACGAATTAAGAGCTAAACATTTACAAAACTAGTGAAGCATGAATTTAATTAGGGTTCTTCGTGTACAAATATTTTTGAAAAAACAGCGTTTCAGAGACTGATATAGGGCACATTATAAATCAGACTTTGAAAGGCTCTTTCGTGGTGTAGGATCTCGGGTCCGGAGATTCCACAGGATGAGACTGAAGGATTGTACCTTAAGTAACCAGTAGAGGGCTCGCGAGGTTAGGGTTTCATTGCAGCGTAATTATATCACAATAGCCCACTTATATGCCAAAGCAACGTTCTCCCAAATATGGAGAGAAATTGATAAATATAGGCCTGGTTTGGCCCACTACTGACTAGAAATAAATGCTGACGCATGACACCAATGTAACCTTTTAGGAGACGGCATGATGAAACGATGTTGTAATCCATTCCTGGAATTTCTTAGGGCAATCACAGTAATTTGCCCACACTTTGTGTGATGTAAATACAAATCTATTTTTAATGGATTTATAATGGAATACCCATAAATGCGATACATACTTCCTCACACACACACACACACACACACACACACACACGCAAATATGGGCTTTAACATTACGAATGATAATACAAGATAGATAATGGTTGCTAAATATGTAGTTTATATTACATACTGTATATATGTAGTTTACATTTATGTAGTTTATCCATCACTGTCTTTTCCGCCATCATTTATTACCATTCTTGAAATTGAATTAATTATTGAACTTGAATTAAGTAATGCATTCAAGTTATTGAGAGAGATAGAGAGTGTGTGAGAGAGCGAGAGAGAGAAAGAGAGAGAGAGAGACCGTATTACAGGGGAACAGATTATGAATATGGGGAGGCGGTCTGATGTAAGTGACAGAGAACTGAGACCTCCCTGAAACTCTTTTAGATCCCGATAAATTACAGGGAGAAAAGGATCCCAGGGCTCTTATATAATTACACTCTCAGGCCCACGTCTGAAGGGCAAAATCACTTCTGTATGGTAAGAAACGTGAGTGTGGTGGAGCCCAAAGTGAGCCCAAAGTGAAGCACAGGCCGGGGACTCTTGAATGTGGCTTTGAATAATGGAGACACAGGGACATACATCAATGGGGAAAACAAATGAGAAAAACTCTGGACAGGAAATCGGCTAACACCTGAAAAACGGTTAAACTTCTGCTCAATTCTGCTCCCGCCCCCGAGAAGGTGTTGGCGGTTGTGTGAATCAGGAACCGATTCCGAGTCGACAATATAAAAATAAATGTACTGCGGATGGATAATATAAGCCTTGCGATGTTATTCCCCTTCGCCGCAATCCATTCTGGTTTGGTCTGCACCCTTCGCCTCCTAGTTCACATTATCTCGCTGTCACAGGATGGCTCGTATACTCCAAAGGCCCGATCTCTTTTGCATGGCGGGCGGCACTGCGAAAAGTGACGATCCAACACCATTAAGGAGAATGACAGCTTTCCTGCTTGGTCAGCATCAGGCACAAAGTAACACACATTTCACGTTAGATTTAATGGCGCTACAGAGAAAGGGCTCTGGTGATGGATACGCTGACCGCGGATGCAAGTGGAAGGCGGTGTTCATCATGCAAGTATCAGTGACATTTCCATTAATATTACTCGCCTTTCCTTTCTCCATTAGGGTGCGAGGCCGTGCGCACGGCAGCAATATTAATTGTGATTGAATCAAAAGGGCCTAAAGGCGTGATTGACCATTTTGCATGAGAATTATGCCGCCGCCTGAACTAATACATTGGCTGCTACCCTCCTCACCACGACTGAAAGTACCCAGGGAAGGTTATGAGTCTTTATGTATTTATCTTCTGCGCCATCTCTTTGTCTCCCGCCCTCCATCCCAGATGAGCACAGAGACACACACACATAAACACACACACACACACATTGCATTCACAAACGTAGCATTTAGCAATCACACAGCCCAATAGGTAGTGTGTAATGACACAATGACACACACACACAAAGGACAAGAATCCATCTTTTAAATAAAGCCCATGTATGGGAGTGATTGCTGCACAATGAAAGGCCTCCTTCTCACCTTTTCATCACCTACCAATTAAGTCATCAGCAGTGAGGAACACACAACCCAGCCTTATTTAGCTTGACTCACATACCTTCAGTCCGTGACTATGCTTTGAATGAACCAGATATGCTCAGGCTTTGAGCCTCGCCGCCTGCCGATGTTAAGCGTGGCATAAATACACTTTGTTCACCATTCGCATGGGTGTGGAACAGCATTGTTCGCCAGGGCAGATAAAGGCTTACGTACGGTCGAACGGGGCTTGATTTATGAAGTGCTTTCGATGTATTGAGCGTTTTTAGCTTGTCCTCGGCCTCTCCGGTGATTTGTGTGCCGTTGATAATCAAATGTCTGTCATGGTGAGCTTCCGCTCAGCGTTTGTAGTGTGACAGTGGTTTTACATCGCAGCTCGTCACTTCACATCATCTGCTGTCATTTCTCCATGAATACCTGCACACGCACACCCACACCCATACACAACCACCCACACCCACACACACACACACACACACACACACACACACACACACACACACACACACACACACACACATATACACACACACACACACGCACACCCACACCCACACACAACCACCCACACACACACACACACACACACACACACACACACACACACATACACGCACACACATACACACACACACACACACACACACACACACACACACACACACACACACACACACACACACACACACACACACACACACACCCCCGCACACTTACACACACGGCACGGTACGATTTCCAATAGCCTGTAAAATAAGTGCTGCTGGTACACCACAAGAGCAAAGAGCAAAGATCAAGCATCAATTGTCTTATGAGGCATTATTAAAATCCCAACATGACCTTAAATAGCTTATCTGTCGTTTTATACTCATACTCATACTCATTTAGCAGCCAGCGATTTGGAATTTTGAAATGTCACTAATGTGGAAAGAGCAGTAGGAGCTTTATAAATAGAGAACAATACATTCTTCAAGTCGAGTTTAGCAACGGCTCAGTTTAACCAAGTCTCATCTGTTTATGCTATAAAGACATCGGCATTCGCAAGGAATGCTGTGGCTTTCTTGCAGTACCATTTTCCCTCTCGTGCGGACCAAAGAAGGGGGCGTAGGCGAACTGATCAGTGGGGTAAGTGTGGTGGCCGTGGTGGTGGCAGTCCACCACCACGCATGACTACCGGCCCAGTGTCGCCCTACCAGGCCCACATCTGCGTCCCGTCTCCGCCCCGGTTGCAAGAGTAATGCAGTTACCCGGACTGGAGTGAGGTCCCGCCGTGGATGAATCAATGTTCTTCACTGTGGAGGCAATTGCTGGAACCAGCCATTATTCCTCCTCTCTGCCTCGTGTCAGAAGAGATCACTTACCCAGCACGGTAGATGGAGGCTAACTGATGGGTTTCACATTTCAGGGCATGCAGGATGCCCTGTGGTTTACCCCTGATTTGATTTTCTCTGACAACAATACCACCGAAAGTTATAAAATAAGAATTCCACTGTTTTTTCTTTGCCAGGCCTACCACTACTTACTACCCCCCGGCCTTTGATCACAATCTATAGATATAAGTGCTTTCCATTGTAATCACTATTGTTCCAGAAAATGTTTCTACGGTTCGTGAATGGGATTTGAGACCCGAGAGACGTTACAGTACAAGTCAGCAGGCAACACAAACCGTACAGAAGACACAAGAATCTGTGAGAATTTGATACACAAAATTAGACGCCGGTGTCATCTGGCTCCCGCGAGCTGCATTTGGTGTTTGTATTTAAGCGTGAGGGAAAGTGTGGTAGTGCTTAGTTCCTGTTCTTTCATCTCAGCTCTTGTGTGAGTGCATGTGGGGAGTCCTCTTTATACGAGCACCAGCATATGGCGTATTTACAGCTGGCCTTAATTCAAAACACTTGGTAAGAGGCCTGAATACCTCTGACGACAATCCCAGATGACTCAAACTCATTTGTTTGGCAGTAGCCAGTGATCTCCTCCGCTGCCTGCATCCTAACCTCACACCCTGCATCCTAACCTCACACCCAGTCCATTAACTCTTGTTGTTTGATGTAATGAGACTGGAGTGGGAGACAGACTCACGATGACTTAATCCGTTTAAGCAATCGAATGAAAATAAGCCTGGAGTTTGTAAAGGTAGAGGAGGGTCATGACTCACCGAGCACTCACAGTATCACATGGCCAAGCAACACCTCTTAACAGCCTTCACACTCCTGTCCCAATGGGTCTCAGGGGGTACGTTGACCTGGAAACACACCCCACTTTGTAGGTCACCTTCTATTCCCTCTGGCATTTAACACAATTATGTGTAAAAAATAAAAAAATAAAGTATGCTGCGTGTGTATTTACTGTTACTGTGTCCGTTGTATTTGAGTACGGATGAAAGGATGACTTTAATAAAGTAGCATTCCCTCTATGACAGCATAACGACCACGCATGGGAAAAGAACCGCCAGGACCTGCAGCTTTTCACAGTGCTTTGTTAATTGTGCTCATTGTGCCATGTAGCAGTGCTAATGCGAAGATATAGCACTCTGCTCGTAAACTACTACTATACTACTTGATTCACATCGCTGGGTGGCTAGTCGCTGAGTGCTACCGTCTCCAGAGTATGCAGCATAGCTTACTAATTTATTTTTCTTTCCCATCTTTGCCAACACACACACACACATGCACTGTTTGTAGTTGGTTTCGGCCCCTATTTTTTCAAAAAAAATGTTCTCTTGTTTACTTGCTAATTCTCTAGCTGCCCGTCTTAATCAGTCTCCAGTTGAAGGTGAAGACAACACACAGTGACAGATAGTTGGACTCCATGGTCTCAGTAGTCAAAGCAACATGCTATGTGAGGTAAATGGCTAAAGCATGTTCCTTTGGCCTCCTGCTACTTCCAATATGCCCTCAGATTTCCCCCCAGTCTGCGGTGAGAGCGTTCTATTCAGAATCCATTTTGCTCAATTAATTGGATGAATGCACACAGAGCAATGGTCTCTGCTTTTTGTGGCAGTACTACCAGTCAGATCTGTTCAGTTTGCTAAAGGTTAAGGAACTGTTTCATACAGAATCCAACCAACTGGCTTCAGTATCAGTTTCTTCATTAGCAGCATCACATTCTCGTCGGTATCGATTAGGAACCAAACATACTTCAGTTTCAAGGTTTTGTAATTCAAACAGTGTGAGGCACTTATTCTGGCCCCGATAGAACCATCGCAATATCAGTGGCTGTGTCGCTTTTGTTCAGCGATCAAATAAGTTAGAGAACTCATAACCCTAGTCCCTTGATTTGGCTGCGAGATAAACTGTTCAATTACAGAGGATGTAAAATGGCCGTGGAAAATCCAGTGGTAGCATTCCAGTACCGTTATCAGGATATTAAGATAAAGCGTAGAAATAAGACCTCAAAGCTTCTGACGACAGCATGGCTACCGGCCAGGGGAGATAAAGAACACGAGGAAAAAAATGCCCATCAACCTCATGAAATGAAAGGAAATCTTTTGATACCATGGTTCCTGTAGCCCTGTATCACAGATAACCACCTCCATGATTGAAAAAAAAAACTCTTTATTTTCAATCATGGATTGAATCATGGAGTCCAACACTATGAATAGCATTGGTGCTCTGCTATAAACATAGAGGAGGCAGTTTGGAGAAACCAGCCAGAGTAAACTAGATTTTGAAAGTATCCAACTGAAAACATCCCACCCCTCCCTTTAGGCCTCTGTCAAAAGCCACGTTGCAAAAACCCATGAGTAGCTTGCTAGCTTTAGCAACAGGTCCACCTAGCCTTCTGGAAGACTCCTGCGCAATGAGTACAGGGCAGCTGTGCCTGCAGGTAAATAGGTTGACAAACAGGTAGGGAGTCCAACCATTACATTTTGGGAATATTAAACGATTCACGCACACAACCATAGATAGGTTTTTTTCCTCTTTTTTGAGTGAGTATCTGATTTATTGATTGCTGTCGGGACGTAAAGAGAATTTCAACTAAGATAAGACACAAAAGGCTTCTAAGATAAATGGCCTGCCCTAGCTTTAAAGGACAACTCGCCCAGACGATCAAACCATTGTCTCGCCTCTCTTCACTAAAATATCAGTTTCCAATACAAGTTGTCAAAATCACTTTGGCCGTCGGTCAGCACGTAGTTTGTGGACGAAATCACAGTGAATCGCCATACAAGTAATTCACAAAATGGCTTATCACAAAGACAAAAATGCTAGATTGCCATTCATTAAACTTCTGCTCGTCAGCAGAATCAGTACAAGGAAGTCATTTGGACAAATTACATTGCCAAGGGATGTCTTCAGGAAGCTAGGAGGGGCGGCTACGATGGATTGACCACCCAGACCCGTCTGGGGTTAGGCAGAATCTTTTGGCCCCGTTACTCCCTCTGTAATCCCCACTCCCATTGATACAGACACCGTATACGGCTGTGGCTCTAATGAGCCCTGTCTAATCGCTGGGTCCCTTCAACAGCGGCCCTGCATCCAGACAGTAGACAGCAGCGGTGGCGGATATGTTGGCCGAGTGTTGATAAACAGCTTGGTGTGTAATTTGGAAAGAATGCCCATATCCTTTTACAAATATTACCCCTTATCTTTTGGTAAATGTAGTGTATCACAGGGTGTAGGCTTGCAACATTGTAATGCTTTTTTTCTAAACTGTAGTTTAACTGTTTATTTAGTCTCTTTTTGGTCATTATATATCATCACAATTTATTTTGATGGTCTTCATCAAGGTTCACCTCGGTTTGATTGTTGAATGAATGAATCATCCTTGTGATTGTACAGCGATCACGACAGCATCCTGTTAACTGGTGTATCTTTAACTACGGTTAATAAAAGGCCAGGAGTTCTTCCTGCTTCCTGGGTTGGGCGTAGGGCTACCCTTTGTGCCCAAATAACTCCTTGCTGTCTTTGCTGTGTCGAAATACAACAAAGTGGTAGTGAGTTAAAGGCTAGTATTTGCAAAAAAAAAAAAATATATATATATATATATATATATATATATATATATATATATATATATATAAATCCACAAAATTGCAAATATAAATTATAATTGCAAACAAGATTTTCCATCATATCACGACAGAACATGACATATAGTAGTATAGTAATATAGTCAGTTCCTGTTTTTTTTTTTTTTTCCAAATGGGAATAAATGCTAAGGCAAGCAGAATCCTTTTGTGCTCCAGAATAATGCTTAGCCAGAGGCCTTGAAGATTGGTTTGACTTGAAGTGGCAAACATTCCAGTGTTAACATGTTGATGAATGTACCCCATTTCAGTCACCCATTGGCTATAAAACAGACATTAGGGATGACAATCATTGGTCCCCTTTAATGGTTCTCATCCATTATGGACCGCCTTTACAAAATGACAGCAACTTCAACCCCATCAGATAGGGCCTACTTTAAATCAACTGTCCTAATTTAAACTAAAGTGCAGTGTAATTCATGGACACTTTTGATGCTATTAACTGTTATGACACAGCATGAATGACATTTTCTGAGCTGCTGTTATATCAATGAGTTAGATTGCTGCTGTATCAACGAGTTAGCATGCTGCTATATCAATGAGTTAGCATGCTGCTATATCAGTGACTTAGTGGTGCTGTTATATGACTGAGTTCCTGGGGCTTCTGTATCAATGAGTGAGCATGCTGCTATATCACTGAGTTAGCATGCTGCTATGCTGTTAGCATATCAGCAGTCCTGGAACACTTTAAATGCGTTGGCCTCAGACCGTGAATATAGAAATACAATCCTGGCTTATACTCTAGCTCATGTGGTGGCTGTAACTTTCCTAAAACACATAATTTAGGACGAAAAGCTCTTGCATCGATACATTTCAAACATTTTAATCCTAAATTTATATTGATGTATAACTATGGAATAACACCGTCGGTCCTACTGAGTATCTGGCTCCACCTAATCTTGGCTCCAGCAGTCCTACTGTGGCATGCTAAAGTCTGATTTGTGAGACTGGGCTCCACCAGGCTTGAGTGTTCACACTCTGAAGACACATGGTCTTCGG
>JAXIVH010000383.1:102596-116183 GCA_036785325.1 Urophycis tenuis
TCACTGAACACATAACACCAACCACAGCACAGTTACTGCTTCTTGTTTTATCTCGACCTTTACAGTCTTGAGTTCCTCTACGGACGGTCTGCCTTTCCTTGTTTCATGCTTGGGGTGGTTACCGTGCGGGCGAATGGCATCGTTCGGTACAGCATCGGCACAGAAGTTGGTCATGTGATCAACAAGGGTTCTGTAAACACGGGATTCCTATCCCGGTAAGACACCCTAATCCGTGTGCTTTGATGCAACAGCCAGTTCACAAACACGTCACCGATTCACACACAAACACAGCACGCTTGTCTCGCCCAGCGAGGCAAGGGATTCTCCACCGCCCTCGGTCCAGCCGGCACCGCCTCAGCACCGCCTCAGCACCGCCTTCCATCCTGCAGCCTCCCTCTCGGTACGGTAGCGGCAGGCCCCTGCTCCATCTCTCATACTTATCTCCTTTCACTTGTTTGACAGAGGATTACTGTCTGCTCTGTCATGCTTCTTTCCCAGTCCCCAGGCCTGATTTCCCTGATCCACTCCAAGCCCCCGCTACTCTGGGTGTGGGGTTACACACAAAGAAAAAAAAAAAACAACACAACCCCACCCCCCACCTCCCCCCCCCCCTCCCCACCCCCACCCCACCCCAACCCCCGAGACCACAGTGGCTTTTTCCAGAACCGGGCTGGTACTCTGTCAGCAATCACTGTGCGCGAGCACACGGTCACCCGGTGCCATTAATCCCCGGCATGCAGGCTCTTCCCGATAGCTCCTTGCTGTTTGCCTCAAGCTTTTCCATGACAACCTGACCACCCCGTGAACAGATCTCCTTAACATGACATATCACTTCTTCACCCCCCCCCCCCCCCCCCCCCATTGCCTGCCTGCCTGCCTGCCTGCCTGCCACACACACACACGCACGCACACACACACACACGTCACTGATGGAATTCAAGCCAATGTATGGAACCTTGAAGACAATAGTGGCGTTGAGTTGGAAGGCTTTTAAGGCCTTAACTGGATGCTTGCCTAACCTTATGCTTCCCCAGTAGAAACCTCTCTTTTTGGTTAAAAAATTGTTCATTTGGGCTCTTTTTTGGCAATTCCCAGCATTTCAGAGTGGCTTGAGTGAACCCGCTATGCATATGGAGATAGTCAAGTGGTAATGATGAGATGGAAAAACAGAAATGGCAGGAAACTGTCGTGGTTTGACTGATGGCGACGTCACAATTGCATTGTAAGGTTGAACAACCATGATTTGATTTGTAAAGTATTTCACTTAATAAAATGTGTTCCCATGTCGAAACGGTGATTATCATATAGCAAGTTAGAGACAATTTCAGTCACGTTTCATCGTCATCTATAGAAAAACATAAAACTAGTAATCATGGACACGAGTACATTTATTAAGCTGTAATGTAATGTTATGTTATGTTATGTAATGCTGCTCGGATTAATACGCCCCATATTTTGAACATTATCTCTCCATGAACCAACCCAATTTCTTTGGCAACCTCTGAAGGCCACAAAACCCTCAGACATCTAGCGAGCGGAGCACACGAGGCCTCTTCAGGTCTCCCTGGCAGAGTTTAAGAGACTACGGCACGCATGTGTGCCACAGACACATAAAAAAATACATAATTTAGATTCAAACAGTAGAACTTTATTAGCCTCAGAGTCGCTGACCCTGACGTAGCCTTCGGGAGGCAACTTGAATTATTTCCTCCTGTAAAGTGTCCGGGGCAGTACACACACACACACACACACACACACACACACACACACACACGGCCTTCTGTTTAAGAAAAACGTACACCACACAAACCTCAAATGCACGGTTACATAATTGTGGCAATGTATGTGCTGTCAACAAGTCTCTGTTCCGATAGGCGTGCTGTTTATATGCCATATGCATCACGCTAGACTAAACGCAGGACCGCGGTAGCAGACAGTACACAGGCATGTTGTGCAGACACAATCTTCCGGTTCACATCCAGAGCACTACACGTGGCATGAGAAAATCATTCCAAAGATATTTTATCGTTGCAGTAAAGTAAAATGATTTACATCAAAATAAAAAGATAATATTGGAGATTGTAGCGCGGAAACAGGCTTAAAGAGCACAGATGATTTGCACACACTGTGTGAAGCACAACATTTTCTGAAGATGATTTGATAGGGTGCGGCACGGTGGTGCAGTGGTTAGCACTGTCGCCTCGCAGCAAGAGGGTTCTGGGTTCGAATCCACCTGGGACCCGGGACCTTTCTGTGGAGTTTGCATGTTCTCCCCGTGCTTGCGTGGGTTCTCTCCGGGTACTCCGGCTTCCTCCCACAGACCAAAAACATGCAGGTTGGGATTAGGTTAATTGGTGTCTCTAAATTGACCATAGGTGTGTATGTGAGTGTGAATGGTTGTTAGTCTATATATGTTAGCCCTGTGATAGGCTGGCGACCTGTCCAGGGTGTACCCCCGCCTCTCGCCCGTTGCAGCTGGGATTGGCTCCAGCCCCCCCGCGACCCTCGTAGAGGATAAGCGGTCACGATAATGGATGGATGGATGGATGGATTTGATAGGGTTTCAGATGGTGACAAAAGTTAAACTTTGTTGAAATATCTGACAAAACAATATGTCATAACATATTTACCATTATGTGCTACCATTACCATAATTGCTGCTACCAGCAATTATTTTTACAGTCACAGTACATCTCATGAAACATATTACTGTATAATTGACGCAACTGTTACCAAATGATTTGCCTGCTTGTCTGTGTTCATTAATCATTGTAATAAATGGCAATGCATCTCATTAGCTGTATATTCACAATACATCACACGTATACAGTACACAATGCAATTCATCATGCATTATATGTATAGGATTTTGTCGAGAGACAATCAGCAGCATAATCAAATCAGTGTGTTTCCTATAATAAAATAACATTACACTCCAATATTCCTACATTATGTGAGTTTGATTTTATGCCTCAGGTTTTTTTTTTTTTTTCCTGGGATTAGGTTACAGTTCCAAATGCTTTTTCAAAGTGCCCAAAATCCAGTGAACCGCTGAGACGTTTATAATTATGGTTGATTCTGTATCCCTGAAAAGTGGTTTGAACGGAAGGGAAGACTCTTGTAGGAGAGAATTGGGGGGGGGGGGGGGGGGGGGGGGGGGGGGGGGGGGGTGGGAGCAGGTCTCCGCCACGGGTTCTTGGCAGATTACCCAGAATGCGGTGTGAAACAGCTGGATTTATCTTTGGGGTAGCGCCGTCTGGAGACCCCCGGTGCAGGGAGCGTATCCATCTACATGAGGTGAACAGTAAAGCCGGAGAGAGAGAGAGAGAGAGAGAGAGAGAGAGAGAGAGGAGAGAGGAGAGAGAGAGAGAGAGACGACCTGGGCTGATGGATCCCCCTGAGCGGAGACGCTTGTTGTTGCTGGCCCGCGCCGCGCGCTCCTTTCGCTTCGGCTCGCTCGGGAGAGATCGTTTGTCTCCGCGTCGTCGTCGCCGTGTTTACCGCTCACGGCCGCCGTACTGTAAACTTTGGCCGTGGAAAACAGAAGGGGGAGATGTCCGCGCTCCCCCGTGAATCAACATGGCCGACGTCGGCGTTGAGTCTTCCGCCTTCGACGACAGATAGCTGGGAAGGTCGGACGATGAGGATCCATCTCGGGGAGACCACGTTTGTGTAGCGGTCCCCGGAGGGGGGACGTTCGGTTGCGTGGACTGTTTTGGGTATTTCGTCTTCGCCCCGGTTGACCAATGGCTCCCAGTGGTGAAGAAATACAGAGAGAAAACTACTAAGCAAGAATCAAACTTTTGCTTGGCTTGCTGTGGACAAAAGATACGAAAAAGCTTTATCTCCACTCAGGCCTACTCACTGCATCTACGATGGAGTCTAGAGATCTCTAGACAGTCCAGCCTAATTAACGAGGGGAGGCCAAGGCACAGAACATCTCAGGGGGTCACCGGCCCACAATACTGTCCAATTAACTTGACAAATATCACATCTCATAATCTGTCTACAACAAAAAAATGTGTTCAATAAAAAAATATTGTGTAGCAGTTTCATCCTTAAAACAGCGTTGACTGTTCAATTTTGATTGACAAGTTAAACAATTTTCGGGTGGGGTTAGGTCACCCCTGGCCCTAGACCCAACAGCTATGCACCCATTGCACGTATCTAGATATCCCCGAGCATGTGTGTGTCGCTTCCCTCTATTAATATTTATATTTGGTGTTAAGTCAAAGTTAGGTTGTCAACCTTTTTTGTCGAGGAAAAGGAGCAATGTTAACGAGCTCCAGGAGCAGAACACATATCAGAGTAGACAAATATATGGCACGTCATAACAAGACCGCAATGGCAGCTTGAATGACTGGATGTCATTCGTCTGGCAAACCAGCATAATCGACAGAGCAAAAGGGAACTCAAAAATGATTTCTCCTCCGGAGGCAGAAGGACAGGCCACATGGTCGTGATGCAGTCACCAGAAACGTGGTGGATTTTACGCAGCATGGGAGGATTCACATAAGCACGCCATATACCACAGCATCTACACATGACGAAACATGAGTCAAGTTTGATATGAAAAGAAAGATAAGGTGTAAAGAGTAAACCATTTTGTCTTTCCCACGACGATATATTTTATTTAGTCAACATAAAGCGCAGAAAATATGAAACTTTTCGACTTGCAACCCGTTTTACGTTGACCTAGTTTCAGACGATAAAACAATTGGAGTATCGAAATAAATCCCAAAGCCCTAACTTACGTACACTGATGGTAACAAAAATGATCAAAGATGCGCATCAAATCAAATGTCTTGAGTTCAACATGACAACACTTTCTCAGCATCACGTATTCCATGAGCCCATAAACAAGGGGGGGGTACGGGGGGTCTCCTTGACAAACCCGGGGCCTTTCCAAGCATGTGGCGTGCAGATTCATACGCACACACACACCTCATACCTCTCGTATCTCACCGTGGAGGACGAGCACACGTGATTCACGGGACTTCTGTCAGTTTGATGGGTTTTTTATCTTTCCCAACAACATTTATCTTTCCGCAGAAGAATAAAACAACAAAGGCCCGAAGCATGTGGGAGATGGGACGGGAACCAAAAAGGCAGCGCACTGCTTGCTCGGGTTCGAGATGTGAACCAGAGCTGCGGCGTGGCGATGCTGAGGAGGCCGCGGGGGTCGTGGGGGTGAGTCGGACGCACAGCGAGAGGACGGTCTGCGGTTCACGAGTGCACCTGAAGGCCATCGCGTTTGAGGAGAGGTGCCACGCATAATGGGGCATTTAGCAGACGCTTTGGTCCAAAGCGACTTACAATCGGCACAATTGTGGGTTTTGACATGTGGACAGTTGGAGGAGGAGGGGGGGATCAAGGGGATCGAACCGCTGACCTGACGGTTAGTGGACGACCGGCTCTGTCCACCCGCTCTACCCACTGAGCTACTGCCGCCCATGTGCTTGTTTGGTCAACATGCGACACACCTCAAAAACATAGATGGAAGTCACGCTTGACCATTACGAAGATCAAATGTGTCCTAGATAAGCGGAGAAGAACAATTCAGACTGAAGAACAGAGAAGATCCCATTTCTCAAGCACATCATATCTGTTTTAAAATAATTCACAATTATCGTGCATGACTATTGCCAACGAAAGCGTTTCATTGGTAGCGAGGACAAATACACTGGCCGTTCTGGAATAGCAGTCACCGACATTGTGTGCAAACGCAGGTCAAAGGACCTTCTGTAGCCCCAAGTTCTGCGAGCAAGCATGGCAGCGTGGGATAGCCGTTTTCTACCCCAGCCAACTATCTCTGACAGTAATAAGCATCAATCATCCGCATGGTGCAGTGACTGAGGCACCGGGCCATCAAATCTGTAGACTTGCCAAGTATTACTCGGAGGAATTCAACTGGCCAAAACACGCACACACACACACACACACACACACACACACACACACACACACACACACACACACACAAACACACACACACCATGACATCCCACTGCAGGCTCTTTTAATAGAGACGCCGGGGTCCAACCAATGGGTGACAGCCTTTCAGCAGAGCTGTCCGCCTCAGACACCAACACAGTGGCCAACTTCTGCTGATGGAGTTCAAACAGCGGGCTAATATATTGCATTTCCTCCCAGTGTTTCCGCAGCGTCTCGCCAAGCCAAGACAATGTAAAGAGGCATTTCCAAAGAAGTCTTCTCTGAGTTAGCGATGCGCACACGCACGTGCACGCGCACGCACACACACACACACACACACACTGACACACAGTCATTCATATGTAGGGGAGGGGGCTTTGTACAAGTTTGGTATTAGGATCGCGGGGCTCATCCATCATGGTGTAGAATAGGCTTCATATGAGCTGATTATTGGGGGGTGT
Source organism: Urophycis tenuis (assembly GCA_036785325.1). NCBI lineage: Eukaryota > Metazoa > Chordata > Actinopteri > Gadiformes > Phycidae > Urophycis > Urophycis tenuis. The sequence continues at coordinate 108,992 of JAXIVH010000383.1, forward strand.
GTGTGTGCATGTGTGCTGCCGTGCTTGACATACGTCCCCATGGAGAATACCCACGGTCATCCATTACACTCACCTCACTCGTTTGACTGCGGTGGTCAGACGTGGGTTGAGCAGAGCTTCGCTGGCGACGCTGGGGCGGCATTAAAGCAGGAGTAGAGGGGCAGAGTCCACTTTATCGGGTCAGACTGTGCAACGTCATTGGCAAAATATGGCTGCTGGGAATTTGACACCAGTTACAGCGTAATGCCTGTAATCTGCTTTTGGCACTGGAGGTTGTATTTCACATTAAGGTACAGGGGTCAGGTTCAGATGCTCTATCACCCACATCACAATAGAGGAAGCGTGTCCGCATTTACCACATTTACCAATGTAAACAACTTGTAGAACTCTCACTTTCATCTCGTTTTCAAGAGTTACTCACTTCACCTTTAAATAAACTTTTATTTAAAGGTGAAGTGAGTAACTCTTGAAAACGAGATGAAAGTGTGAGTACAGGCTGTTGAAATGCCTTTTTAAAACACATCCAACATTCTGTTTTTGTTGGATTCAGAGTTAACTGCACCCTTTTTATCATTTATAATACTTAGCGGTGCTTATTCTATTTGGCAGTCTAAACCACTGTGAATACGCTAATATCCCATGGAGCTAGCTTAGTGTGAAGTGAAGATGCTACTTCTTTTGACACTCAATATCTCTTCGCTGCATTGGTCCATCTTTTCTCATGTGCGAAACTGCTGGAAATCTAAAAACTGAGCTGGGGTGAATCCAAAGCATGGCTGAGTACCTCCACCAGTTTTAGTTCATCTATAGCCAAATGTGAACGCTTCTAAATCATCCTTAAGGTTTTCTTCTTTTATCACAAGTAGGTCATGGCATAAATCATGACTTCAATCGGCTATAACTTTAAAAAGCATAAGGTGACCACGTTTACAAAGAAATGAGGGAGATTAAATGTTTCATGTGAACCCTTACATTCTATTAATTTACATCAGATGAATCCATGATGGACAATATACATATTTTATTATTACATTATTATATATTATTTAATGACATACACATGTTTTATTCAATGTTATTAATTAATTAATTAATATCGTTTCTTGCGCTCACACTGTTGATACATCAGGCGACTTGGCTTCAACAGGAGCTCACAGAAACGACGCTGCTGCTCTCTGCTGGTCTGTGTGGTGAAGGGTGACCGGGTGAGTAGTTTTCAGTTTGTACTCATTTAAATACGCATCCCTGCATTCATCAATGGGATATTGGCATTTATTGGATAAAAAACCCTTTAGCTTTAGTTACGGATAAAAACTGAAAAGGGTATTTTAGCCACTTGATCTACCGTGTTTACTTAATGGCAACTAGTTTTAAAATGTTTTATGTTGTGTATTTCCTTAATTTAACCCTTTCCGGTCAGCCTCTCCCTTAACCATAAAGTTACCCCTTGAACCAAAAGTGTTAAATGATCTCTTAAGTTGTTGTGGCTGTTTGCAAGCATTCCCCCCATTCTGTTACACTTACACAATGTCGAACTTTTGATTTTATAACATAAAATATAATATATACTGAATTTAATCTGGAGTTCAATGGGGTTCTCGAGATTAAAGGTGGACAGAAAAACCTACTTGGACGTTTAATCTGGTCCTGGTTTCTGTGCGCCATCTTGTGGCTGTCGGCACACATTACACATGAACACACTGCCAAATAACATCGAACGTGAAGCTTTATCTCGCTGGTAACCTCGGGCCCAGAAGCTCTGCTACCTTCAGTGAACTTCAGGAGGAACAGGAGCAGGTGTGTGTGCGGCGGAGTGGCTTATTTTTGCCAAGGGTATTTCTAATTATGTCTTTCTAACCGCTTGTTGGAAGTTTTGGACCACTGGAGTGTTTGTCGTGATCTACTGCTTCTGTCTTCTCACTGCTTAAACTCATTAATTTTGCTTAATTTACAACACCTGTGTCCACCTCGCTGACTTCGTTTGACTTTGAAGAGACGTGTCTCTTCAAACGAAGAGACACGTCGACAGGCATCTAAATGCGTGTTCTCCCCCTCTGCCACAACGGAAACTGAGACTGGGTGGTGCTCAGTTTTGTTTTCTGTTCAGGCCTTTTCTGTATCCTGACTTTTTGATTAATGATTGTGGTCGTTAATAGTCAGTAAGCTGTCAGTATGTCATTAGTAACAACCAAGTCTATTCCTTACACCTGCTGAAATGTCTTCCATATACATATTAATTTTATATGAATAACTCTTCCAAATGTGTATTTATGCAAAATGTATGTATATTGACCATTGGGAATGTGTTATCCTAAAAATGACTGACTTGGCAACCATAATAAAGAACACTATTTTACTATTTATTTTAGTTGAGTTGGGTGAGAGTGAGAGCACTGAGGACAGAGAGACAGACAGGCAGAAGTGTGGCTTTGCAGGGGTGGCACTCTTCAGATGCCTTGTGTCACTTCGAGATAACCATACATTACGAATTATAGGCTACGTCTGTCTTATCATCGGCATGCTTTTCAGAGACCCAAAACACTCGCTCGTTTTCTTTTTAATCCTTGTTTTTTTATTGTTGAAAAAATACAAACATAAATACGAAAGCCGGGAGTTATTACCGTGCACGTTTGTGTGGACCGTGCACGAGTGTAAAACAAGCGAGACGACAAGTGAGAGGAAATGCGCGGCTTAAATTACACACGACGCATGTAACCTGTCAGAGGGACGCAACGTACATACACCTTTACACTCCACATTGAACAGCGCAAGCCTAGTCACACAGGGTACATACAAGTAAAATTACCTTAATAAAATAAAAAACAAATAGATACAAATACTGCAATTATAAAAGCGCCAGGAAACCACCAACGGTAAGGAAAAAAACAAGCGAGGGACAATCTTTACACAAACGGGATGCTATAATAAATGCTCTGCTCTTCACCCTGTGGCCCACAACAGACGGGCTTACAGGTAAACCTAGCCTCTAATCAAAGCCTCTAGTCTATCCAGACTCAGACATGCCAATCATTATGCCCATGCCCGCTTACGCTCTCGTAAATAGTATATGCACTTTTTTCCCCCCTTCATTCTGTGAATCGCAGCCGTTCCTGGTCCCCGCTTAAAAGTTCTTCAAACAATCTGGATTAACATTCTCGGGTAGAAGGAACATTTGAGAACCATCGTCTATTAAAAGAACACTCCTTATATTGTGAATAAATGATCAAAGCCTCTTCGTCGCCTTGGACAAAATCAATAACAGATCCAAGACGACGCAATCTCCAATAATAAAAAATAAATCTACTTATGATACTCTGGAAACTCCAACATCTGCCTGAACTGTGACAATGTCTAATATTAGCAAGTAAAGGAACAGTGACAGACCCCCCGAGAAGGAAATGAAAACAGAAGAGACACACACTGTCCCAGAAGACAGGACGTGAAGCGGAGAAGACGCCTGGCTCTTCCCGTTCTCGTCGCGGGTCGTTCTCTCATGTCATCCCGATCCCTTCGTCACCGTCGCCACTCAGAAAGGTTTTTCCGTTAATTCAAGGTGACCTGCTGCGGTGGAATCGAGCATATTGTAGTTTTTCCATCATGAATACAATTCAATATAAAACGAATCATGTGTAAAGCAAATACATCCTACGGTATGTACTGTGTATGTATATATATGTATATATATATATATATATATATATATATATATGTGTGTGTTTACAGGAGTAGGACTGAAGCAAGCGGCCTCCCGGCAGAGCACGATACACTGCTACAATGGATGACCCCCCACCCAGAGACTACAACGAGCGGAAGATTGTGATTTCAAAACTCTACGTCGGCCATTTCTCACAGCGAACCACCGAATGACACAACGACTCGAGGAGGAGGAGGAGGAGGAGGAGGAGGGAGTTGGGACTTCATCGACGTCATTGTCCAACCGCAGCGTGGGCCCGGGCCGCGGCACAGGTCAGAAGCTCACTTCACTGGGCGGGGCGGTGGCGGCGGTGGTGGCGGCGGCGGTGGCTCCGAAGGTCTCCTGGGAGGCGTACACCATGTAGAGGAAGCCGTCCTGGTCGCGCTCGGCGCTCGTACAGCTCGGCGATGGCGGCCGACACGGACACCATGCTGTGTCCGTTCACCAGCAGGAAGAACGCCTGGTTGGAGTTCAGCTGCAGACGCCTCCTGCAGGGCGAGACCGCTCAGGGGGTCAGAAGGAGAGAGAGAGAGAGAGAGAGAGAGAGAGAGAGAGAGAGAGAGAGAGGAGAGAGAGAGAGAGAGAGAGAGAGAGAGAGAGAGAGAGAGAGGAGAGAGAGAGATGAGAGAGAGAGAGAGAGAGAGAGAGAGAGAGAGAGAGAGAGAGAGAGAGAGAGAGGAGAGAGAGAGAGAGAGAGAGAGAGAGAGAGAGAGAGAGAGAGAGAGAGAGAGAGAGAGAGAGAGAGAGAGAGAGAGAGAGGAGAGGAGGAGAGAGAGAGAGAGAGAGAGAGAGAGACTATACCTGATGATCTTGATAAGTTCGCTCATGTTGACATGGTCTGGCACTAGGAATTTGGTCTTGTCCAAGATGGGAAGCTGTTTCTCTCCTTTATACCTCTCAATAATCACCTAGGAAACACACACACACGCAGCTGTCTTTGAACTTCGGACCCTTGATAAAGAGTTATGTCTTATCAAAAAATTGGAAGGAGTGTATTGTATGCACCAGTCATAGGTACACTAGTTAATGGCAAAAAGCAAATGATAAGGTGTAGACTTGACTTATTTGTGAACGGGGCACATGATCCAGTAATGACCACGTCTCACAGTGGGTTAGCTACAGTTACAGTGGATCAGAGCCAGCTACACAGCGGCGGTCAAACTGGATTCACAAGAAACCCAATATATCCCTGTGAAAAAGCTGCGGCTGAATCATTCTAATGTATTGCTGATGATGTGCACCGCAAACCAAAACGGGAGTGAATTCAATTCATTATCGCGTTTCGGCTGTCTAAAAAACAAAAACACTAAGCTAGTTCTGTTTTTTTTTTTTTTTTTTACCAATCAAGGACTAGTTGCCGCTAACCTCCCGCCGGCGGCGCGCTACGCATTGCTAACCCCCGGGAGAGGAGGACCGCTCGCCTTAGCGTAGACGCGGCTCCGCTACAAGCTAACTGGGCGTTGTCCAGGGTCTCTGTGTTGGGAAGTGGACCTCCCGCAACTACTTACATACGTGCTGATGCATACGGCCACACAGAAGCGTGGCTGTGGGCCGCGGCACGTGTCCCTGAGTGGAGTCATGTTACAGATACCGTGCAGCAGCACACCTCCCACCCCCGAGGGAGGACAGGAAGCATGCAGAGGACGGCAAGATCCCAGAGGGGGAGGAGCAGATGGAAGGCATTGACATTCTATCTCCAGGCTGAGCAGGTGTCACGCAAGGTGCAACAGACACCTGCTCATAAGGCAAGCTCCATACACCCACCTGGCATAGGTACCGGGAATCAGCAGCCAATCGGAGGCCTTCGGGGTTTCTGTTACAGTGGCCACAGAGCCACCACGCTTGGCGCTGCCACAAGGCCTGTTTGTACGCGTTATGACTAAAAGACACTATTTTACATTCCTGTGACACTGGTATTTCTAATTCATGTAACGTTTCCTGAATAGTTACAGTGTTTTGTGGTTCTTCGGGACAATTTGCACATGGTTTGGTGGTTACTTGAATGTGTGGTGTGACTTACTGGGATCTTGTTGGGGTGCTGCTCTCGGATGATTTTCACATCTTCTACTCTCTGCTCTGTAGGCAAAAGTCGGACACGCAGGTTAGGAAAGGCAGCTTGACGATGACCGTGACCTGTCAGTTGGCAAACGGGCAGCTAGACTGGCACAGGGAAACAGGTCAACAACCAGCAAACAAAGAAAAAACAACATGTTGACACACACACAGTGCAAACAGACACGATGGCTAACCCAATAGATGTACGGTCTATGATGACAACGATTAGCCTCAGACACCCAAAGTCGCTAGGGCCAGAGCAAACCTAGCTAGTACCATTCACAGAGCTAACTGATCTAGCCCATCATGAAATAAAGAAATGGGTAGAAACAGCAGCAAAGAAAGACCTGACCTATTTATTCACTGTTCCTCTCATCTGTACCTCTCAAGTACATTTTACAATAAACTGAAGATAATGCACAGTACAACAGGCAGGAAATGACAGTAACCACATGTTTCCTTGCGCACACCAAACTAAACTAGAATGGTTGCATTCACAAAGCCTTGGCCACACACTGTCAAAGTGACAATGTCATTTTGGGAAGGAGTCGCCCTGGTGCATTTACCATAGGATTAACATTCACTGCTCATTGGCTGATATGGTCTTAAACCCAGCCAGCAGGCCCCTCCCATGTCATGACTTTGACCTTATTCGGACCATCTGTACCGAACCCAAAATAAATGTTTCCACAGTACAGATAACACATATGTTGTACACTCGTACAAAATATTTGTTCAAGTCGTTGGGAGAACTGTACCGACATTAATAACTGCATTGTCATTGTGAACATACAAATGTTATAATACGACACACTTAAATGTAAAAGTTGAAAAAAAAAAACTCAACTCTGGACTACCTCCAATTCTAGTGAACAGAAACTTGAATCACTATTACACTAAACCAGTCACATGCAGCTGAAACTCCATGTCAGGTGATCTGCCCATGACAAGTAAACACTAGGAAAATATCAGTGTATTCATAGTAATGCCTTTTTGCCCTCCACTTCTGTATCTTGTGGTTCAACTGGGTGACTCACATTTTGGTCATAATAAAATGTGGAAGTCATGGAAAACATGAGCCAGCAGGAAAGCTTCCTCATAATCATGTTTCCCACCTAATGCAAGGCTGGAAATATTCTAAATGCTGCCATGTCACCATTATATTGGTGTGATTTTTACTGCTTTAGTGATCTGAATTCCCATAGGCCTACCTAATTTCATGACTGAGCTGACTTTAACAATAACCATTGGTATTGCTGTCAACCCTGTGGCCTAGTCGTGTTGTGGATCTGGGAGGTAGGCCTACAAAAACTGTTCTCTTTCACACATAGAAGTTGGAAAATGACTTATTGAAGTGAAACGAGTGCACACTTTGGTACGACAGTAAGCCCCGACACTCTGCCACAGAGCGGCAGATGAACAATAACAGACTCAGACTCACCC
>JAXIVH010000384.1:0-10000 GCA_036785325.1 Urophycis tenuis
CACACTCACACACTCACACACACACACACACACACACACACACACAGCCACACACTCACACACTCACACACACACACACACACACACACACACACACACACACACACACAAACACACACACAGCCACACACTCACACACTCACACACACACACACAGCCACACACTCACACACACACACACACACACACTCACACACACACACACACACACACACACACACACACACACACAGGCAGACAGACGCACACACACACACACACACACACACACACACACACACACATACACACACACACAGGCAGACAGACGCACACACACACACACACACACACACACACACACACACACACACACACACACACACACACACACACACTGTCCCTGAGGAGGCTGTACCTGTGATGATGGAGACGGTGTCTCTCTCCCAGGACACCACGCTGACGTACTCCTGCACCGCGGGGGGGATCAGGCACTTGAACACGGCCACATTGCCCCGCATGGAGCGTTGGTCTGCCACACGCACCGTGTAGGGCTCCCTGAACACTGCACACACACACACACACACACACAGGGCTTCAGGAAGGTTCTCCACTTGTCAGTACATGAAGCCAGAGCAGAACACCGTGACTCATCTCAGCATGGGGGCCCCAGCTGGAATGGAACCTCCAACCCTCGCACTGTTAATGCCTTGCTCTGCCTTGCAGAGCAGGGAGGAGAGGGCTGAGGAGGGAGGAGCAAAAAGAAGAGTGAGGAGAGGAGCAGAGGAGGAGAGAGGGGAACTCGACCCAGTGCAGAGATGGTGAAGGAGCGCGGGGGAGGATAGAGAGGAGAGAGGAGAGAGGGAGGAAGGGTGAGGAAAGAGGAGGGGTGGGGAGAGAGAGAAGGGGTGAGGACAGAGGGAGGTGGAGGGCAGGGTCCTGGTGTTACATCCACTGCAGGTTCATTAAATATTGAGATATTTGCCACTCTGAATGAGCCTAGACTCATTAGTGGAATTACAGGAGGCGGGGATATGCGCAGGTTGCTAAGGAACAGATCCCATCCTCTTCCCTGGCAACAGCCGTGTGCAGCGAGCAGCTCTGTCATGGTGCTACACAGGACATACATGTTGTTGTTCTGTTTCCACACTCATGGAATACAGGATCAGAATGAGGAGGGACTGGATGTGGAGATGTTCTGACACGTGACACCACCACGCCTGATCACATGACATGTAGCAGCAGTGCTAGAGTGAATATCAAAGTAGTACTGAAGGCATTACTAGATGTTATACATGATGTCAGTATATTGAGTAGTATAGGAAGTATATCTAGTAGTAGCAGTTACACTACAGCAGCAGAGTATTCTGCTCTCCATCTCACTATGCGTCCTGCTGCCCTCCTGCCAGGCCAGATATAGCACACGCTTTCATTAGCTCTCATTAACCAGCTAAATGCTAATTGGTGCATCCCACTGATTGGCGGCTGTAGCTGGGCGGAGGAGGAACAGAGGGGTGCGTGGGAGATGTAGTTTGTCGTAAGCAAGGTGGATCAAGATTCTGCCCAGACAAGCAGTTCAGTGTGTCATCACTACCTGTAAAACTCATCCTAACGCTACCTGTAATACTCACGTTGATACTCCTACCACATAGAATACATCCATGGGCACTACATAACTAGTTGTTTTAAATGCAGAGCTGTCCGTCAGTCTAACGTACACACCTGTCCCTCAGCCTACCTGACACATGTCCCACCTGTGGGCCAGGTGTGTACACCACTCACCAGCCTTGATGCGGATGTTGGGGCTGCGTATCTTCCCCGCCTGGTTCTCGGCGGTGCAGAAGTAGTCGTTATCGTGGATGTAGCTGTTGTAGGCGGAGGGCGAGAAGGGGTGGAGCTGCAGGGTGCCGTTGGAATGGACGTGGCGGATGTGGGGCACGTCGTAGATGTCATCCCCGGTGGCCAGGTACCAGCGCAGCGCGGCGCTGGGGGTGCCGGCCGCAGGGCAGGGCAGGGACACCCCCACGGAGCTGGAGTAGGTCACCCTCTGCAGGGAGGCGTTCACAAAGTACAGCCTGCTGGTGCCCACATCCTCACTGCGTACTGGGGAGAGACCACAGGTCACACAGTCACCACGCAGCCCAACTCTGGTCCCAGGCAGGGGAAAGGCCTGTTGGGGTGGACCACCACCAGAACCACTGGACCACATCATTGTAGACCCTATTCAACAGGGAATGTTCTGAACACAGGACTGTATGATGGAAGGGGGCTGTCCTGTGGGTCTGGAGAGACATATTCATACGCCTGTCCAGCTGCCAGCTGCAGACAGGTCATGTGATGCTGAAAGCTGGGATTTGGGATAAAGCTGTGATGGTAGGTGGGCCGGGGGAGGGGCCTGGTACCTCTGCTACACACACACACACACACACACACACACACACACACACACACACACACACACACACACACACACACACACCCACACACACACACACACACACACACACACACACACACACACACACACAGACACACACACACACACACACAGAGGTGGGCGGGCAGGGTTGAGAGGTTATATGATTGAAATGCCAGACGCAGAGATTTAAGACTTTTTAATCTCCTTACATATTTACCACACACACACACACACAGACACACACACACACACACACACACACAGACACACACACACACACACACACACACACACACATATATATATATGATACACACACATACACATCATGACACAGGGACACACACATATATACAACCATAATAGCACAGGAATAGACACAAACACACCATATATACATATATAACACTTAATCACAATTACAGTGAATAATACAGACTCTCTCTCTCTCTCTCTCTCTCTCTCTCTCTCTCTCACTCACACATACACACACACACACACACACACACACACACACAAACACACACACACACACACACACATACATACAGGACATCTTGGTACTTGGATTAGAAACTTTAGCAGACAAGATGAGACCAAGGAAGAGAATGCGATTCAAGACAAAGAAGAGTCCAGCAGAACAACTCAGAACCAGACCAGAACCCCCTCCCTTCCTGTAGCACACAAGAGGAGCATTCTCTGGGTTCCTCCTCTGAGTAGGAAGAACAGTCCACTGTTCTACTTTGATGGCTCATTGAAGCATAAGACATATAGAAGACATATAGAAGGCATATAGAAGACATAAAGAAGGCATGTAGAAGACATAAAGAAGACATATAGAAGGCATATAGAAGACATGTCTGCTGCTAGCATGGCAGCCTGTGTGCCCACTGGTTTGGTTGTCTGGTTTCATTGAGTAACCAACAGTGACCAGTAAGAGAACTGGTTCCCACTAGCGACTCAACAGAGATGTCCAAAGCAAGTTTCTGCGGAAGGATGCTCCTGTCAGGGCCCCAGGGTCCATGGAGGGCCATGAACACAACCACAACACAACCATGAGCCCGCTAGCGTGTTAGCACGTTAGCGCTAGGCTCATGACTCTGGATCGAAGAGTGTGCTCTCCACCCAGCACGGGTCAATAGAGCTGCTGTTATAAATAGTTCTGCTGCTACAGATGGTCCATGGATGTCTGGTTCTGTGGTGAGCTGAGCTAAACCAGGTCACCCCGCCCGGCAGATTACTGATAATGGCCCCATATTAAAGATTGCAATCTATAATCTCCCATCGGGGGAGGGGGGAGGGACAGAGTGCTGGAACAAGAAGGGGGAGCTTATGGGGTGAGGGGAGAACCTCTCTTACAGTAGATTATCTGGCCTGGGGGTCCGACAGGCGAGGGGGGCCCAGTGAAACGGAAAGGAGATCAGATAGTACCACACACACACACACACACACACACATCCCCTCACCATGGTACCAGACACCACACACACACACACACACACACACACACACACACACACATCCCCTCACCATGGTACCAGACACCACACACACACACACACACACACACACACACACACACACATCCCCTCACCATGGTACCAGACACCACACACACACACACACACACACACACACACACATCCCCTCACCATGGTACCAGACACCACACACACACACACACACACACACACACACACATCCCCTCACCATAGTTCCAGACACCACACACACACACATCCCCTCACCATGGTACCAGACACCACACACACACACACACACCCACACACATCCCCTCACCATAGTACCACACACACATCCCCTCACCATGGTACCAGACACCACACACACACACCCACACACATCCCCTCACCATAGTACCACACACACACACACACACACATCCCCTCACCATGGTACCAGACACCACACACACACACACACATCCCCTCACCATAGTTCCAGACACCACACACTCACACACACACACACACACACACATCCCCTCACCATAGTTCCAGACACCACACACACTCACACACACACACACACACACATCCCCTCACCATAGTTCCAGACACCACACACTCACACACACACATCCCCTCACCATAGTTCCAGACACCACACACACACACACACATCCCCTCACCATAGTACCACACACACACACACACACACACATCCCCTCACCATGGTACCAGACACCACACACACACACACACACACACACACACACCCACACACATCCCCTCACCATAGTTCCAGACACCACACACACACACACACACCCACACACATCCCCTCACCATAGTACCACACACACATACACACACACATCCCCTCACCATAGTTCCAGACACCACACACACACACACACACACATCCCCTCACCATAGTTCCAGACACCACACACACACACACACACATCCCCTCACCATAGTACCAGACACCACACACACACACACACACACACTGAAGTGTGCAGAAGAAGCAACTCAGATCTCCAAGGATGGAGTTGGCACTTACTGCACTCAGAAAACAACCATAAAACAATGAACCCACTGGACAGCATCACCAAACATTAAAACACTTACTAGTCTGAGTCTAAGGTCAGAGCCTAATGTCTGAGTCCAAGGTCTGAGTCTAGAAGCTGAGTCTAAGGTCTGAGTCTAAGGTCTGAGTCTAAGGTCTGAGTCTAAGGTCAGAGCCTAACATCTGAGTCTAAGGTCTAAGGTCAGAGCCTAATGTCTGAGTCTAAGGTCTGAGTCCAAGGTCTGAGTCTAACATCTGTGTCTAAGGTCTGAGTCTAACATCTGAGTCTAAGGTCTGAGTCTAATGTCTGAGTCTAAGGTCTGAGTCTAATGTCTGAGTCTAAGGTCAGAGCCTAGCATCTGAGTCTAAGGTCTGAGTCTAATGTCTGAGTCTAAGGTCTGAGTCTAAGGTCTGAGTCTAATGTCTGAGTCTAAGGTCTGAGTCTAAGGTCTGAGCCGAACGGCAGCACAAGTTTCATTCCGTTGTTTAGTTGTAAAAACACACACTGGCTCTTGATGTGATGAATATGAAAGTTTAGCGTCAGTGAATCTGATGATAAATATGTTCATGTGAAGGTACAGTATTGTATAAAACTGTAGGGATTACATTTTGTCATGGTTTTACATTACATATCATATCCTGTTCTGGTTCCGAGACCTCTGCATTGTCCAGTAAACTTCCGTTGTTTAGTTGTAAACTTGTTCCTTCATCTCATTTTGTAGACATCTTGCCTTCCTCAATTCCACTGATTATCAGGGTTATCAGATGACTATGAACACAGAACACTTGATGATACTTCATTATCCCACAGACAGGACCTGATCTCTGTTGAATCTAGAAGAGGACATGTTGTGTGTTTGAGTGAGGAGCCTGAGTGCTCTGCATACACACACATGCTATGTCGATGTATTCTTTCAAGAACTATTTCCTCCTTGACTGTACCAGTCTGACCCATGAGAAGCGGGTTCTGTTTGACTTCCTGCTCTGCAGGGTCTGCACCCCCACTTATCTGAGTGATGGATGGAGTGAAGCAGGAGGAAGAGGAGGGCGCGGGCCGGAGGAAGAGGACGTGCTAAGTGCTCACAGAGGGTCCATTCAGGGTGCTTTGAAGGTCCACCAGAGAGCCCAGAGAGCCCAGAGCTAATCCTCCATTAATTAAAGCTGTTAAGGAGCCAGCGCTCACACAACAGGTACGTCCTGCTGACGCTCCAGGAACTTCTGTTCACCAGGAAGCCGTCTGACGCTGCATCCACCGGCACTCCCTGGCTCCCGGTCCCTCACAACCACCGCCCCGCCCCCCGCCACACATGTTAGTGTGTGGTGGGCGGGGCTGTCGGCCGGCCAACTCATCACTATGCAACCAACCTGCATGCATAATGCAGCGGTCCACGCCTCACCGTGCACACACACAGGTATACCAACAACCCATGGGGGGAACACCAGGCTCTACATTGTGAGGAGCAAATACACAAATGGCAGCAGTGAGGAGTGGGCTGCACTCCCATCCTCACCCCCCCCCCCCCCCCACCTCCTCTCACCCCCTGTCTCACCCCCCAGTACTCGTAGCCCCCCAGCTGTAAACATGACCAGTTGATTCTAGTCTGCTCACACACAACACACACACACACTGACACAACACACTATACACTAACACAAGCACTATCACAACACACAAACACACACACAACACGCTAACACACACATCAACACAACAAACTATACAATAACACACACACTGACACAACACACTATACACTAACACAAGCAATATCACAACACACAAACACACACAACACACTAACACACACATTAACACAACACACTATACACTAACACACACACTGACACAACACACTATACAACACAATACACAATACAACTATCAACACAAGCAATATCACAACACACAAACACACACAACACACTAACACACACATTAACACAACACACTATACACTAACACACACACTGACACAACACACTATACAACACAATACACAATACAACTATCAACACAAGCAATATCACAACACACAAACACACACAACACACTAACACACACATTAACACAACACACTATACACTAACACAAGCAATATCACAATACACAAACACACTAACACACACATTAACACAACAAACTATACACTAACACACACACTGACACAACACACTATACACTAACACAAGCACTATCACAACACACACTGACACACACATTAACGCAACACACTATACACTAACACACACACTATCACAACAAACAACACACTAACACATACATTAACACAACATACTATACACTAACACACACACTATCACAACACACTAACACACACATTAACACAACATACTATACACTAACACACCCACTATCACAACACACAACACACTAACACACTGACACAACACACAAATTAACACAACACACAACACTCTAACACCCACACACACTGACACAACACACAACACACTAACACACACAACACACAACACACACATTAACACAACATACACTAACACACACACTATCACAACACACAACACACACTGCACTACTAACGCACACACTGACACACACACTAACACAACATACTACACACACACAACACAAACTAACACACACACACACACACATCTGAATGAACAGAAGCATCAGAGATCAGATGAAGACTCCCTCATCACCTCATAATGTCACAGAACCCTGGCTGTGAGAGCCAATAAGGAGGAGAACCTGCTCTGGGGGAGGCTGATGGAGAGAGGAGGTGAAGGGAGGAGAGAACAGGATGGAGAGAGGAGGTGAAGAGAGGAGAGAACAGGATGGAGAGAGGAGGTGAAGAGAGTGGAGAACAGGATGGAGAGAGGAGGTGAAGGGAGGAGAGAACAGGATGGAGAGAGGAGGTGAGAGGAGGAGAGAGGAGGTGAAGGGAGGAGAGAACAGGATGGAGAGGAGGTGAAGGGAGGAAAGAACAGGATGGAGAGGAGGTGAAGGGAGGAGAGAACAGGATGGAGAGAGGAGGTGAAGGGAGGAGAGAACAGGATGGAGAGGAGGTGAAGGGAGGAGAGAGGAGGTGAAGAGAGTAGAGAACAGGATGGAGAGAGGAGGTGAAGGGAGGAGAGAACAGGATGGAGAGGAGGTGAAGGGAGGAGAGAACAGGATGGAGAGGAGGTGAAGGGAGGAGAGAACAGGATGGAGAGAGGAGGTGAGAGGAGGAGAGAGGAGGTGAAGGGAGGAGAGAACAGGATGGAGAGGAGGTGAAGGGAGGAGAGAACAGGATGGAGAGAGGAGGTGAAGGGAGGAGAGAACAGGAGGCAGGAGGTGAAGGGAGGAGAGAGGAGGTGAAGGGAGGAGAGAACAGGAGGCAGGAGGTGAGGTGTGAACTGGTGGATTGGCAGTGGGGTCTCCATTAAGTAGTTGCTTGGCGTGTGGACAGCAGAGTGTGGGACAGACAAGGGGTTATATCTAATTAAGACCAGGGTGCGCCCCAACACCTCATTCTTTTTTTACGTCCCCCCCCCCCCCCCCCCCCCCCTCCCCACATGCTGTGTCAGGGAAACAGTGTGCTAGTTCAGCAGCCCCCTGGGACCTGCCCCCTCCACACACACATCAAAGCCTGTTCCTCTTAATGTGAATATCAGCTCAGAGCATCACCAGTCCCCTCAGCAGTCTGCATAGCACGCCCCTCCCCCCGCCTTTAATTCTGCCTAGTGATGAGGGAGGGAGGCAGGGAGAGTGTGAGAGGGAGGGGAGTAACTGCGAGGGGAAACGGGAGGAGGTGATGAGAAAGAGAGGGAGAGAGATAGGTGAGAAAAAGAGGCAAAGGAAGGAAACAAATAGAAAAGAATCCTTAAAAAACATGATTCTGCGACTAGAATAAGCAAAACCAATGAAAGTAGTGATTAATTATGACGCGTTGACGTCTAATTGGTCAGGTGCGGACCGGAAAGAGAGCAGGCTTCACTTTTTTTTTTACATCCATCGCGCGCCATGCGCTCGGGCACGAGCGGGTGGGATGAGGAGCACGTTCAGCCGTCCATCTCCTCACACTTTCAGTACATTGAAAGGCGCACGTTTATCGACGGGGCCCTTTCGGAAGGTCCGACAGGTTGTTAAGTCCTCCAGGAGGAAGACGACGAGGCCTCCCCCCCCGCGGGGCCGACGGGCCCACAGCGTGCTGACAGTAAAGTCCTCTAAATGACCACAACACCGGCCGGGTGGCAGCTGACGCATAAAACCTAAATATTTGTGAACAGATTCGATTGGCAAAATATAAGCTGGCAATCCCGGAGCGTCCTGTCGTCGGGTGGAGTCTCTCGTCCACGCAGAACGCGCAGCCAATGGGAGCGTGTTGGGGATGGGGGGGGGGGGGGGGGACCGGGTGGAGGTGACGGAGCGGCCGACACTCACTCTGTTTTATGGGATGGAAATGACTAAGTTAGACAGCTCGACCGAGGCCACATTTTTTTTTATCGTTAATTAAAAACAAGGTTTGTTAATTCACTGGAAATATTTGAGCCTTTTAAACATTGCTATTTTTCCTTATTCAATTAAAACTAAAAACTACAAATACGGAGCAATACACACAAATCGACTGCGTCCCCCCGTTAGTCTGCAGAAAGAAATGCTGGATAAGACCAATAGAAATAATACCAGGAGGCTGCGCAGGCCTGCAGAGCTGCGACATAAAGCACAATATAATTCTACACAACTATTGGAAGCTTTTTTTTTTTACAGCGTTCACATCAAATGCAATCCAAATGAAATGAAAGCCAACCAAGCCGAGCGTGACGCGTGTTCTCGTCCTCTTAATGATCTAAAATAGGACATTTATTCCATCAGGCCCTCACGTGTGACTGGAACATTTTTAGCAGGAGAATAAAAATACAAATACAAATGTAAAAATTAAAATGGTGTCGGGCCGTCGCGGCGGCTCGGTCTGGTCTGTTATTTAAACCATTGTCATTCAGAGCGTCGGGGGAGTCAAGTCCGATTCAGATTATTAATGTGAAGACCCCAAAAGGGGCTGCCCCCATTACGTCCCCCAACACACCACTACATGCGTTCAC